>JAJGRW010004244.1:0-24266 GCA_025461045.1 Carex parvula | reverse complement strand
AGCACCATAGGCTCACTCACCCTTATTTGTGGTGCTGTGGTTTCCTCTCATGTATCTTAATGTTGTTATTTTTTTTTTGAGAGGAAAAATGAAAAAATGATTATATAAAAAAATAAAGAGTTACCTTATTATCTTCTGAGGAAGAAAATTATTTTTAATTTATCTTTCACAAAAAAAAAATTACGCTGCAATACCTTTTGTTGAATTTTATGTTATGATTTTGTTCTCAATTATATTTGTTCATTATGTATTGACTCAATTAGGTTCAAGTTACTGATCTTCAATTTTAAGGGTGAACTAAAAAACTATATTTGTTCCAGTGACTAGGACACTATATTCCGTTGTTATGGGAGAGTTAATTGAAAATAACACCATATTCCATTTTTAATATCAATAATAAAATATAGTATTTTTTACTATTTAAAATAAATGAATTGAATTATTATTCGATATACTGCAATTCTGAAAAAACATATACACATATTTTTCGGACAGATCTAATTTAATAAAACTTCACATCAATTATCTTAAAAATAAAAAAAAAGATAAAATTTATCCTTCTTATCTTTACAATTTGAAATTGTTTTTCAAAATGCTAAAAAATCTTTCAAAGAGTTGATATGTGGTAAATCCTTATTCTTCGGAACAACAAAATATATATCATAGAAATTAATAGTAAAACTAAATCTTACATAACTCTACTAGTAGCCAAGCACTATTTTGCAAAGGTGCTGTATTTAATAAATTTTTTAAAAAAAAAGTCGCTACTAAACTCCATTTTGACATCCAAATATGCAAAAAGAAAATGACAAAAGAAAACTTAAGAAGGCAAGCGCCCAGACCAAAGAATTACAAAACGGGAATAACAAATTAAAGCAGAATAAATTATTGAAAAGAAAATATAACCCTTGTATCAAATTTATTGGTACCCCACCACTGCTTTGACTCCTTTTGGTTGCAAAATCTACAAACGCAAACAGAAGATAGTTTAGCATTTCAGTTCTGGAACTTTTTGTATATTGTGTATTAATTTCCACAGTTATAAAAGCTGGCAAATTTCCAAATTTATATATACTACCTTGCTTTAGATAATCCTAATTTCTCTCTAATAGCTTAACTGAACACAGGACTAAGAAATTAAAATGAATGAAAATTGTGGTGATTGCTTCGTAGTAATGGTACTACCAAGTAACAGACCAGACTAATTCAAATTGTTAATACTATTTTTTTTTTAAAAAGGCTGAAAGCCCGTTCATTTTACTGAAACAAAAAAGTTAAGTTACAAAACGATCCAACGAGTACTATTTTCCCAAAATGAGGCACCACAGCTGTGCCATGCACCACCAACACAAAATATCATGCACAATAAAAATAGTAGGAATTTGCCAAAAACCTCCATATAACACTAAAACTAAGCCACTTAAAGAAGGGCTGAGGTATATATCTAAAAGCAAAACGCTGTAATAGGTGATCTTCATGAAGTTCATTCAACTCCAGGCTCATCTGAGCCTTGCATTACTGGCATCTCGTCACCAGGAGCTACAGATTGCAGTGGTATTTCATCCATGCGTCAGTAATCCACAGTGCTGCAACATCTTTGATCTTCTTGCTCACATTACCGTCCAGTAGGTGACCAAGGAAATAATCAGCAAAATTATAGATTTTGAGTCTTTAAATTGGATTGTTTAAAACAAATATCATTTCTATACTTCCACATGGTCTAACATAAATCCAGTTCTATCAGTAGAAGAGAGTGAATATGTGAAATTAACAATATCAGTGCATGTGTTCCAATTATGCAATAGTAAATCTTTATTCAACAGAACAACAGAATCTATAGCATGGAAAATAATAGAAAAACTAAATCTTACTCAACTCTACTCGAAGGCAAGCATTATTTTGCAATTAAAGGTGTTTTATTTACAAACTTGAAAAAAATAACCAATAGTCGCTACAAAAGTCCATTTTGACACCCAAATATGCAAAAGGAGAACCAAAGAAAATGACAAATGAAAAATTAAGAAGGCAAGCCCAGACCAAAGAATTACAAAACGGGAATGATAAAGCAGAAAAAATAATTGAAAAAAATATATGGTTACTTCTGTCAAATTTGCGTAATTTGTGTTTCATGGTACCCTTTCTTGTGCCGTTCTCAAGCTTTGACTTCTTTTGGTTGCAAAATCTACAAAACACAAACAGAACATAGTTCAGCATTTCAGTTCTTGAACATTTTGTATATTGTGCATTAATTTCCACAGTTATGAAAGCTGGCAAATTTGCAAATTTACACTACCTTGCTTTAGATAATCCTAATTTCTCTCTTATAGTTTAACTGAACACAGGACTAAGAAATACAAATGTACGGAAATTGTGGTGCTTGCTTCGTAGTAATAGTACTACTAAGTAACAGACTAGAGCAATTCAATTTGTTCATACTATGTCTATACTCTATGGGGTATCAAAAGATCTGTTGAATTTATAATCAAATAAAGCATAAAATAAAAACTATAAAAGTTTCTCTTGTATGGGTACAAGAGGGGTGTACCAGTAAAACTTTGTATGGTCTATTAATGGAATTTGGTGGGAATTATCAAAAAAAAGAAAGAAAAGATTAGCTCTTATACCCAGATACCATTAAGTATCATGGACATTTTATGAATACGACAAATGATATGATAAAGCTAGTTAGACCAAGCAGAGGAATAACATACCTGAACGAAAAAATTACTACACCAAGATCAAGCTTCATCTGAACTTGCATTGACGTTGGTGGTGAAACTGAATGGTGTCTTCTGGTAGGTAGCATGAAGCGATTCATCCTCTGTGCTAATCTTCACCTTGGAAATATGCTTGAATTTGTGCCACTCGGAACCACTTTCTCCTTGGTTTGCAATCTTCAGCAGCAGCTCCTCATCACAACGGATATTTAGCTTACGTGACATTGTGGTTGTCAAGTAATCTGGTAGGAGTTTCATTTTATAATCACGACACCACATGGTCTGTAAAGCTTTTGGGTTCATTACAGCTTTTAGATTTGGGCAGTGGTTGATTACAATATGCGAGATGCTGGGCAAATTTGAAATTCTCTCCAAGTTTGGATTGTTAAGAACACGAATATCTTTGATTGACGGGATATTCTCTACGGTAATCAATTTATCAGCACCAAGAATTTGTAGGAACTCCAAAGAAGTAGCATAGAGCAAAAGACCCTCTGGAAGAGATCTCAATTGGGGACAAGCTCTAATAAATAATCTCTTCAGCTTGGTCATGGCTGGTTGTCCCTTATACCACTGCCACTCTTTCCAATTGGGCATCCTATCAAACAATAGATAATTTAGTTTGGGAAATGCCGGTATAACATAAGAACTCATTGTATGAACTGTTGGATCTCTGCTTTTGCTATCTCCCTGCATGAACTCTTCTCCCACCCTCTCGACTGAATATGCACCTTTTACTAGAAGCCTATGCAAATTTGGGAGTTGGCCTAACATGGCAAGAACCTCAAAGCTAGCACAATCATAAATTTCAACATCTCGCAAGTTTGGAAGGGCTGCTCCCAAATTCAACCAATTAGGAAGGCATTTACCAAAGTAACCTTTAATTACAACTCTTTTTATAGAACGTGGAGGACAAAGTTCATTTAAAACATCCTCTCTTGATATCTTCTTCTCATCAGTTTGGGAAAGTTGTTCTTCGGAGCTCAACGTGGTGTACCAAAAGATTAATTCTAGCAATAGATTTTTGTTCCTAAGGTTAGCTCTTTTTGCTATGGTCCTATCAGATACTCTGTCTAAACCCTCTAACAACAGTTCAATGAGTTTTGATAAAGATTCTAACCCATCTAGGCTACTGAATCCCTCCAAACTATTCTTGTACGGCACAAAGCCAAATAGATGGGAGAGCTTTTCTAGATTATTTAATTCCATTGGGATTGCCTCAACCTTTGTATCTCCAAAATTAAGATACCTCAGTTCCCGTAGATTACCAATGCTTGGGGGGACATGTGACAACTCTTCACAGCGACCACAAGAAAAATATACTAAATTTCTTAGATTGCCTATGGAATTTGGAATTTTTACTAACTTTGTATTACTGACATCTAAGTATCTTAGATGCACGAGGTCACACAAAGAATCTGGTAGGCTTGACAAATTGGAATAAGACGAACTGAGATCTATGCTGCGGAGGTTTGAAAAGGCTTTACACAGATCATCAAGTGGAATTTCAGGTTCAAAATAAATCAATGTTCTCAATCCTTTTTCCTTTTTGATTACTTTAATGTTTACCTCATTTCCTTCTATTGATAGCCTTCGTAATTTCATGGAACCCTCAAACCTAGATACAGCTTGTCCCCCCCGTAATAGACAATTCTCATCTTTTCCTAATAGACAGGCGAAAGACCACAAAATGTCATGCATTTTGCATTCTCTTTGATCAATGTATTTATGGGTATCTTCCAAAATATTGCGCTGTAGTAATTCTGTATAATACTCATTTCCCAACTCCCAAAAATCATCCTTATCTTGTAAAAATCCTTCTGCTAGCCACCTATAGATTAAATGAGTTCTGTAAAACTCAAAATCTTCTGGAAAGAGGGAGCAAAAAATGAAACACTGCTTCAAAGGCGGTGGAAGGTCCTCGTAGCTCAAATAGATTGCCCGATGGACATCTCCCGGGAGCCCGTCCGTAGACCACACGTTGCTTCTAAGAATTGCCTGCCAATTTTCTCTCGAATTACCCTTTGTGCAAAGTACACCACTTATGCTTTTGATGGCAAGGGGCAGACCATCACATTTTTCAACAATTTGCATCCCGATTTCCCGGTGATCTTCAATCTCACTCTCAATCCCATTTGGAAGTACCTATATATCATATAAGTAATTTAACATGAAGTTAGTACCTTTGAATGTTTCTTTAACTGAAGTCTTCAAAATTAACGCCCAGTGTATTAAAAAATTTAGCGGTATAAAGATTAAAGAATATAGATCAAAATTGGGCAACTAGTTGTGATACAGTTGAAACACTACATAGAACACATTAAAATTGTGGTCTGAAACGCTGCATCCAACACATTGTAATGGAGGAAATTGAATTTGAAAGTATAGTATAGCTGTGTGTAAACAAAGAGATGTGGGAAGTCATTTTATTTTGTTATAAACGTACGATGTGTATTACTCTTTTTTTATATCATATACCTATGCAAATAAAATATCCTAAAATCAACTTCCAAATAAAATTGAGAATAAATTTAAGGTCAGAACCTTTCTCTGGTCGGTTATTGATAATAAAATTCTCGAACTTTTTTTATAAACCATAATTAAAAAAAATATTTTTATGAAACCAACATGATTATTTTTTTTTTACAAAAACTATAAGAACCGAAACGTCATTTCGGTCTGCTATTTTTTTTTCCGTACAGAAATGACACTTCGGTACGTACGGGTTTCACAATTTAAAAAAAAAAACAAGTGTAATCGTTAGTGTAACACCCATGGACCGAGATGTCATTTCGGTCCAGAGTTATTTTTAGCCGGGACCGAAATGTCATTTCGGTCCAAACTTTTTTTTTATTTTGGATTTTCTTATAAATACCCTTATTCTCCCACCAATTTCGGTCCAGCATTTCGGTCCGGTCCTCTTTTTGGATTTTCTATGGAGGCTGATCTGAAAACTTGTGAAACCAGTATGGCCGAAATGGCATTTCGGTCCGGAATAAAAAAAATGGCGGACCGAAATGGCATTTCGGTTCTTATGGTTTTTGTAAAAAAAAAAAAAATTAAGTTTGTTTCGTAAAAATATTTTTTTTAATTATGATTTATAAAAAAAATTCAAAATTCTCACCCAAGAAACACTAATATCCAGAGGATGCAATATTACGTTGGGCTGGGGCATTTGTTTGAGTCAAATGGTGGAGAGAAGGGACTGTAGATGTACCAGAACCATTTTGTAAATAATAAAGTAAAAAACATGTAATAGAAGTAAGAAGATCTTAATCTTATGCAACTTGTGAACAATATAGAAGTAAAAAACAAAAATAGAGAATATATAAGCAAGTTAACAACATAACATCTAATATTAATTTAAAATTAGGTGTAAATAATAAAGTACCATCTTAGTTTTTTGAAATACCTGTTTAATTAATAAGGACCAGCCATCCTCGTCGGACAACTTCTCCACTCGATGTGATTTTGTTGCCCTCATTCCATTCGCGACTCTTTCATCTCGACTGGTAACAAGTAACCTACTCCCATGTGCTCCACTACTCATGGGAGCCCGCAACAGGCTGTCCCAAACTGCTCGGCTCTCTTCCCAAACATCATCAAGAACAAGAAAGAACTTTTTCCCCTTGACGTGCCTCTCGAGTATAGGCACCAACACCGATCTTTCATTGGTGTTAGCAGGCTCTTCTCCTGCCCCCCGGATCACACATTTCAACACTTCTTCTCCTTTCACCTCCTTTGAGACACATACCCAAATTTTTAACTGAAATTCATCCTTAATTCTCCGATCATTGAAAATCTTTTTAGCTAGAGTGCTCTTCCCAATTCCTCCCATTCCTAGAATAGCAACAACACACACATTTTCTCTAACCCCCTTCTCTTCTTCAGTCAGCCAGCTCACTAGCATCTCTGTATCTTCTTCAATTTTTTCTCCCACAATATCATCTACCACAATCAAGTGATCAGTCTTGCGGTGGATGATTGAGTCCACTCGACGAACTCCATGCGTAGGAAAGATTGGCGATTGGGTCAAACCCAGATCAGTCCTTCTCTTGGCAATACCCTCTAGCCTTGAATTGATATCCTTTATTTTGGAACCAATTCCATGAGCAAAGAAGGGATTCCCAAAGCAAGAGAGCAATGGGAAGCCACAGCGAGAATGCGAACTGGAGCCGGCGAGGCGCTCCTTTGCCTTGATCTGACAGAGGTCGATGACGTCATCGGCATCATACATGACATCCTTGAGCTGCATGAGCCAGCGTTCAATGGTCCTGTTGTTGCTCTGCTTCCTCTCTGCATCGGCAAGGACACATTGAATGTCATGAACGGTCTCACCAAGCTTCTCAATCTGGCCAGGGATGCCGAGCAGCATGCCCACCTCATCGGTCACCATTTGCACGAGAAATTCGCTAAACTTTGACAGGAAGGCATCGAGTATCATTGCCATCTTAATATGTTTGAATGAGAGCTGCAGCTAGTGCTCAGAGAAAGAGAGAGAGAAAGAGTGATTGGAATTAATTGGGATAGTTGGAGAATATGGTAATTTGGAACTAAATAGTTGGTTGTTGAGATGAGCTGGACAAGTAATATTAATTATAGAATCGATCCTTTGGCACATGTGAAGGCAACAGTGTAAAAAAAATCGGATAAATAAGTTCACGATGAGCTGGAAGACAGAGGCTGTAATTATTCAAAAAAATAATTTATTCTACTTCTAATGAAATTATTCATAACTAAACGTCGTGATGAAAATGAAAAGAAAAAATTGGCACCATCAAGTGATGAAAATTTTGAGAAGTAGCTATGCCGGTATGGAAATTTACTGCCTAAGGGCTGGTACGAACCCTGGCCAGAGTTAAGGCAGAGACGATCCACCTTGAGTCAGGACGAATTCTTGCGACTCATGGGCCGCATATTGTCTCAGTTGGCTCAGTTCTTTCCACTCCACTCCTCTGCTATATTAATTTAAAATTATTTTAATAAATCATATATCATTTAGTTCGTTAATTTATTGTATTTAGTAATTTGTTTCAGTAACATTTGGTTTATTTACTGGTTCTCTAGCTGAGAGAGCTATTTATGAAGGCTCGGGTAAAGAATATTTCTTCTGAAGATACTCTTTTATAACTAAAAAAATTGATCTCAGTATGACTCCATGATACTCTTTTACTATTGTTAGAATATCATTTCTTTTATTAGTGTAACTTTCTATTATATAACTATAAATTAATAGTTCAATTTTGATAAGTAAAAGAAATTGATGCCAAAGTTCATGATTTAATTAAAGTATCCTAACCAAATTTTATTGTGGGAATTTATATTAAGCAATAGTACCTATTTTAAAAGTTGTATATATTAATGGTTTGTGTAGAAAACAATTTACTTAATCATGAGTGGTGTGTGATTGGTATGAAGTTAATGTTCATTACCACAGGATAAAATATTTACTTGCGCAGAATAAAATATTACCACAGGAGCAAATAGAAAGAGATAAAAGGGCCAATATTTTTTCATAATTATTTATATTTATTTAATGGGAAGTGATATATTTGTTGTTTTACTAATAGATTTGATGAGATTGACTTATTCCTAATAAATGATGTATCAATTATGTAATTTACATTTTAGTTAGTGCTTGATACACACATTCACACACTGAAAATACACATGTCGTTGGAGCATATATATTAGTTTTCATCTTGTGTATTTTACTATTTACTTGTTTTCTTTTTTCCTTTTTCAGTTTATGTAACTCTTGAACTTTTTTTACTAAGAATCATTTATATATATGTTTTCTAAAAAGAAGGTGACAAAAAAATTGGTTGGTGAATTTTGGCGCAACCATCCCTCGTAACCCCAGACACATCCTGGCCCTCATGAAAGCCGAAGGACATATCCATTCCTGGTCAAACAAAACATTTTGTGAAGGCCTTGACGTCCAGAGAAGAGACACTAATATAATTCATAAGATATACGCAACTAACAAGAGCGTTGAGAAACAAATAAATTAATATTGATATATATATATATATATATATATATATATATATATATATATATATATATATATATATCTTTCTCTTTCTCTGTCTAATGCATGCTTCACATGAAATGATTCCTACGCTATAGCATTCTCGTTGACAAAAGATGTAGAAATTAATACAGTAAGATATCCATAGCTAACAAGAGCCTTGAGAAACATAGAAATTAATCTCTCTCTCGCTCCAATGCGTGTTTCACAGGAAATGATCCACTTATTTATCCTTCCCGTTGACTGAAGCAATGCTATGTTTTTTATATAATTTTGAATTGGTGAATAAAAAATTCGTCCCATAGAAACGATTTTGATTTTACATTTAGTATATTCCATAATATAAAGATTTAAACAATATATTGATTATTTATATTAAACTTCTATTACATACGTTATTATCCGTTCATATACCATAAAAAAATTATAATTTTCTTATGTAATTAAGCATATCACTCATGAAATATATTGATTTGAAAGGTCTGGATTCATTTTTTGAAGCCTATCTAATATGTTTTGGAGGCCGATGACGTAGTACTTGGACTCAAATTTTAACTATTATTTTGTTAGTTGTAGGGCTGCACAAAAAATTTGTAGTTCGTAATTCGATTCGAGTTTGATTCAACTTAGTTCGAAATAGGTTCAACTTAGTTCGAATTAACTCAAACGTGAACCGTTGATTTCCACTAATAATGAACTTTAATGTTTTATTTAGGATAATATTTGGGTTTGTAATAATTCTGAGACTTTGGTGATTGTTCTATACTTCTATTGATATTTAAATTGTACTTTGAATACTTTGGATATTTGAAAACTTTGGTGATGTTGCTCGTGTTGGTTATTTGAAAAACTTTGGATACTGTGATTGTATTGAACTTTGATTGATTGTACTAAACTTTGGTGTTTGATATAAATTTTGGTATTTGTAATGAACTTTGATATAAACTTTAGTGTACTGTGTAATTAGAATTCAGAATGCATGAGTTTTTATTGAAATGTTGTAATTTCGAACTATGGCCCAGCCATAAGTCATAACTTGTAAGTCGTAACAAAGTTCGTAAAATTCGAAATTGAGTTCGATCGAAATTAATTCAAACCAAACTTAGTTCGAAATTAATTCAAACAAAACTCAAACTGAGAATAAGTTCGATTCGGTTCGGTTCATTTGCAGCCCTAGTTAGTTGTATAGACTATATATAAAAAGAAAATATATAACAATAGCTAAAAAGATAAGTAAAAAAAATGTTCTTCATAATGTAGGTACCGCTACCTACTAATTATGAGTCCACATTCTCTACATTAACGCACCGTCTGAGTTTATATCTGGTCCATCTAATTAAAATTCGGATCAATCAAAGGATATGAATTAGCAAATTATGGTCACGTTTTTTTTTCTTTGGTTTTATTTGGACGATTTGGAGAAGATGGAAATGTGAAGGTAAAATTAAGAGACAAGATTTAGAAAGTGATATATCATGAGAAATTAGAGGTTTACTTTGATACTATGTAAACAAATAATTAGATGTCGAGAGAAGTGGTTAAGCCGGATGTTACTGTATTTAGGTGATACATGATTTGGACGTGATTGCATGATACCCAATGTAGTTGAGAATAGAAATGTATTAGTTGACATAAACTGGAAGAGGACTTTGTAGTTATCCAAGAAATTCTGGGTCAGTGGGAGCACACAATGCGGATCATGTTCCCTTGACCTTCATTATTATATTGGGACCAATCCACCAACCTCTAATAATTGATTAGTTTTAAAAATAAACCTTTATAATTTTCTTATGTAGTGATTATTTCATTCAAAAAAGGGTACCATGGACGGTAAATTTACTGTGGGCCCATTGAACAGCATTGCAATGTCAGCTGAAACCCACTTCTAATTTTGATTAAATTTTTTTCAGACAAAAAACTTTTAGAAGATTGAGAGTAGATTTACCTATCCTTGACATCATCTCAGCCGTTGGATTGAACTCAGGCGGTTGATATTATGTTGGATCAGTTGGACAGTTCTGCAGTAGGCCAATAGTACTGCTAGCTTATCCTAATTGCCAATATCATTATTAATTGATGCAAGTTAAATGTAAGCATGGTTAAAAAAAAGTTAACTGTAAGCAACATTAGATATGTAAATGAGCCGAACCAGGCCGAGTTAGTCAAAATTATTTGAACTCGTTAACAGCTCGTTTGTGTTGTGTCGCATGGAATTGTTACCTACGAGCATGGAAAAAAAATCATCTGTTTCTTGTAACAAGTTTCAAAGAGAATAGTGAAAGAGTCAGAAAAAAAAAGTTTCATCTTCGCTTGTACATCATACTGAGTAACGAGCCGAGCTGGATCAAACCTTAACTCGGTAATAATAACCCCAGCCATAATCAAACTAACTAAGAGACAAAATTTAGAAAGTAAATGTAAAATTAAGAGAAAAGATTTAGAAAGTGATATATCATGAGAAATAAGTACTCTATAATTTTAAATTTTAAATTTGATACTATGTAAACAAATAATTATGGTGTAAATTAGAGGTTTACTTTTGAAGTTTATCATTAGATGTTGAGAGAAGTGGGTAAGCCGGATGTTACTGTATTAGGTGATGCATCTACACATGGAAATCAGAATATTTAATACTGATTTGAACGTGATTGCATGATACCCAATGTAGTTGAGAATAGAATAATATTAGTTGACATTTCCTCAAGGGCTGATGAATAACAAAAACCGGAAGAAGACTTTGAAGTTATCCAAGAAATTTTGCGTTAGTGGGAGCACACAATGCGATCATGTTCCCTTGAACCTTGATTATTATATTTGGACCAATCCACCAACCTCTAATAATTGATTAGTGGTAAAAATAAACCTTTATAATTTTCTTATCTAGTGATTATTTCATTCAACAAAGGGTTCCATTGACGGTAAATTTACTGTGGACCCATTGAACAGCATTGCCATGTCACCTGAAACCCACTCCTAATTTGATTCAACTTTTTCAGACAAAATAAATAATTAATAATTTCCAAGAAATGTAAAATTTGGTCTCCAAGCACATTTTAATATGGAGATCATGTTGAAATGTTCGGATCGATTATTTAGAATTTGAAATCGTTAAAATGACTTATAAGCATATGGTGTCAAGATGTGTCACCATAAAATGGTGTCATTGGATCCCTCCTCATGATAAAAATGCCTTAGAAATGGTAGATAGAGATGCAATATAACCGGAAAGGCATGAATCGATGACGTAGAAAATTTTGTATTTCTTCCATCACACACGGATCATACAATAAAACCACGTATAATTACAAGCATAAATTTTTTTTTCAAAAAATCATACATAATATTTATACACGGTATTTAATAAAAGAACATGACTACACACTACTACAGAAAAAGAGATTGCAGACGGACATTACCGGAAGAGCAACACGGATTTCCCTGCCGTGTATGAGTTGAGGGTGTATAAAAGGTACCCTCTATAAACACGGATATTTACCCGTGTATATCTAACGCTTTCTACACGGATTACCAAATAAACAGCCGTGAACATACACCTGCCTGTGGCGCTCTCCATATAACCGAGCAAAACGGATATTACGTAAATGACCGTGTACGACTACTCTTTATTCACGGACAATGCAACTAAATGTCCGTGTCGGTTACTTTATCTACACGGACATTTAGTTGTATATCCGTGTCCCTCTCTTAACAAATCAATAAAAAATAAAATAATCCTTGTATCTCCGAACTCGTTCTACACGGACATTGGTCAGAACAACCGTGTCGAATTACTCTAGCTACACGGACGTTTAATTTCATATCCGTGTCCTGTCATAACTATCGTACACGGACAAATATAAAATAATCGGTGTAGACTCCGAAAACGATCTACACGGTTTTTGTTAAACAGCCGTGTCAAATTACTTTTTTCTACACGGACTTTTAACTTCATATCCGTGAAGCATTCTTAACTATCATACACGGACTGTATAAAAGAATATCTGTACTCATTTCTACACGGTTGTTTGTTTAACAACGGTGTGGAATTACTGTGTTTTACACGGACGTTTAGTTTCATATCCGTGAAGTTCTCTTAACTACCTACACGGACTATATAAAAGCATCCGTGTAGCTCTCTGTGCACATACACGGGCTTTTGTTTAAAGTAGCGTTTGCTTTGACACGGACTTATAATTCACATCCGTGTAGGTATCGTAACTATACACGGACAAATATAAAATAATCATTGCTCACTCAACTCGTTCTACACGGGCTTTCGTTTAATATCCGTGTAGAATTGTCCCATTTTTTTTTCTTGATTTTTTTCATTTCTGGGCTAGCCTCCAGTTTAATTTGCTAGCCAGTTTTCCTACAAAATTCATATACCATTCTGTTTTGCTAGCCAGTTTTCCAGATAATTTGACATTAAAATATGCTTGCTAAATTCATATATACACTAAATTGTTATACAAATCCATGTTGAGCATTACAATATTCAGATAGAAACCATCTTGCCCAGCTACATCTTACAAAGTCGATCTGCTCCTTGCTGTACTCGGTTTGCTTTGATGGTTGCTACAATTATAATTTGGTATTAGTTAGTAACAATAAAAGGTAGATGCAAGACAGTCGCAAATATCAATTGCTAATTTAATGAAATGAGAATTATAAGTAAGCATAATATGAAAATATCAATTGCTATGATATAGGCACAATTAATATGAATTACATACCACATCTGGAAATTTGAATTGCATTTTTTCGACAAAGATAAACATGGAAATCATCATGTAATATCCGCATTCCCAATTCGCCTCCTGTTGCGGGCTCTACAATTTACATTTAGCGGCCTATGTTAGAATGACAATAATTTTTTGAACAAAATATGAAATTATAGAATTGTGTTGTGCTCACCGGCCACCACCTCCAAGTCAACCTCTTTCCCATTTTCTTGTCCGTGCTGCGCAATCCTCCTTGTGTAACGTATGTAGCAAAAGCCCTTACAAAATGGAGTGACTCTAATTAGCAATTCCACAATTTGTTATAATTGGGAAAAAATCAAACATAGTGAAAGATTATTGCTTACTTTTGCACATACGGGTAGATTGCTTCTTTGCACGTGCTAAATCCGATCTTTTCTTTGGGCTGCAAAGAATCCACGACGTAAACCGCACTCAGGCAAGGCACAATGATGATCAAACACCAGTGTCCCCTGTGGGAGGAGAAGAATTATAGGATCTTAGCATACAGTACCCAGATATTTTGGCATATATAATAGTGAGACACGTGTTTGCTTGACTTGATGGTGTGATTTCAATTATTTATATATTTAATCACAAGGTTAGAACTAACAGCTGGTGGTAGGGCAAGAGAAGAAATCTCTTCTTCGCCTTAGCAGCTTGGAGCATCGCGCCACACAGGTAATCCGTAGCCACCTTCGGAGCATTTTTCACGTTCGACGCACTAAGTACGCTGGGGTCCAGAAAAGCACACAAGTTCTGTTTGCCCTTGTAGTGAGTACTATTGATTAGCCTCCTGAAAAATTATCATATGACATTAGAATATATTCTTCAGTGCTATACACATGATATAAACAATTTTTGGTCACTAACATGAGGTAAATGGTGATGTGCCCCACGGAGAGCCATTTATCGGACCCCGAGGCATGTAGAAAGTCCTCGAAGTCGGTGAACGGCAGCAGTACAACCGAGCCATCGTGTAGAAATATCCCCGGAGGGACAGGTATGACGACTTCCGTCATGTCCTTGGGTGCCGCCATCAAGCGGTCGTGGAGATCCTGCAAATCCTTTCCGGGAAGGAGCTTGTATTCTTCCTCGGTGAGCAGACGAGGTCGAGGTCCTGCTGGTTGGACAGGAGGGTCATGGCCTGCTGGTCCGGCAGTAGGGTCAGCAACTACTGGTCCGGCCGTAGGGCCATGGCCTGCTGGTTGGGCAGTAGGGTCAGCAACTGCTGGTTGGGCATCAGTTGCTGACCCTGCTGCCGGAGCAGCAGTTGCTGCTCCTGCAGCATGGTCAGCAACTGTTTGGGAAGGTCCTTCTGCTTCGTCCCTCCGTACCGGTGACATCACGCCCTCCGTGCGACTACCATCATCTCCTACTGTCTGTATCGAAATTTTTTACCTTTTTCAAGTATTTGAAAAGGAAGTGCTTTGAATGTAACCAAATAACTTGACTATTTATGCATTACCTGATCCAAAATAATCTGATTCTTGGGCCATTGCACGAATGACAGCCGGGCATCTTCGACATAGAGCATGCCATTCTCGGGTCTTTGGACAGGAAGAGGTACGTGCTCCCATCCCTCCACGACATTGTCAATCTGTACGGCGGCATGGCCGGGAAGTAGCTGCTCATTGTGCACTTTGTCGGCTGCTGGATGTACCATGCCCTTAGCAACAATCAGAGGCTTACTCCCGAGCCACAGCACGAGTTCGCATGCTGTGGCGTCCTGCAATTTCATGCAAGTAGTTATTTTTAAATTGAAATATTGTCCAACAAGTAGTCATTGCCTTCAGAATACGAACAAGTAGTGATTACCTTTAGATGATCGAAATCGTATCCGAACGTCCCGGATGCCTGACTACTTCGCCGAACTCCCGTCGGGGTGGGAGGTGCTTGCTCGGCTGGCTGCGCCATAGCTGTAAAATCGGCACGCAACCTTGTTTCCAACTCCTCAATCTTTGCGGCGTACTCGGCGCTCACCTCCTTGCGTATCTGCGCAACTATCTCGTCTTTGTTCACTTTCGCACGAGATTTCCTTCGAGGTTTTGGTCCATTGAATACGTCCTTCCAGCCCCTGTAGGCACCTACGCCCCTTACTCGACCAGGGTGTTCTGGATTCCCGAGCGCTATGGACAAGGAGTCATCTTGCCTTTCGACCGACCGGGCACCGGAATTGACCTCCTCCTCCACCTCCAACTGTGAATAGAAAAATTAGTTATAGCAAAAGAATTAGTGATGTACACAAAGTTTTTAACACGCTTGAATTACACATAGTTCTAACGAACGACTCTTACCATTCTCTGAGCCACGGGTCGCAACGTGGGATGTAGTACTATCCTCCCGTCAGTGGTTAACTCGGACCTTGCCAACGTCCAATTTTGGGCCCTAGTATTTTTGATCCTAACCACGGGTGAGTCAACGTCTTTGTTCAACTCCAGTATTTTAGCCCACTCCTCCCTTTTACCCTGGTAACCACCCGACCCCAACTTGTGCGGATACTTGTTCATTGCAACGATCCTCCTGCCCTCCTCCCTTTTTTTCTTCACACATCAAATTAAGTAAAAAAATTAGCCTAGCTACTATTTTCCATTTATTAAAAAGTAAACAAACCAATTAAAAAGCAAACAAAAAAACTACAAGTTGTGAGTGGAACACCATTTCAACTTCATATTAATTCAGTTATTCAAAATAAACACCATTTCACATTTAGATATGATTGGAACAACAGCAACAGGGTGTCTATTTCGGACACCATTTACCAACATAATTCAAATCGATAAAGGAAAAAAAGGTAATTTTGCTGAATTTACATACCTTGAACTCGTCCGTGCTCTTCATCTCCACAAACTTCTCCCACTTCTCTTGAGTCAGCCAAGTATAGTAGCCTACCGGGCTTTTACCTTGATCCATCCAATCCGTACTCAGCGTGCTTTTGAATTGCTTCCAAGCTTCATTCATTATCTTCAAAGTCTTATCCTTTACCACCCCCGGGATGTCATCCGGGATGTTCCACTGAGCCTGCATTGACACCCAAATTACTGCATTTAAGTTCATGTACAATTAAAAAAAAGATGTTAACTGGTTAGGTACTTCACCTTCACAATGTTCCACCACTCGTTCTTTTGGTCTTTCGAAAAGTGATCCCATCTCTCTACCAGGATGTCTGCCTTTTGCTTCACCGTGGTGCACGCAAAATTTTTGTACTCAGCCGACCGTGGACCCTTCGCACACCCATTTTTACTGAACTCGATGTCCAGTTGCTTTGCCTCGGACGTGGACGCGCACATTGTCGGACCTCTTTTCCTTTTGGCCGAACCTGATTGGGCAGCAGCTTGGTGCTCGCCTTCTTCCATCATATCTACGTGCTCATTCTCAATCGACATGGTTCTATAAAAAAAAATAGAACTTTTTCAGTAAATACCAAAGTAAATACAGTAAATACATCCAGTAAATACCAAAACTTTTATACCAAAATTTCTTCGCAATGGAGGTGTTGAGCGTTTCCCCGAGAAAGAAGAGGTGGGTTGTCGGTCCGGAGAGTTGTTTGGACAGGAGAGGCGACGAAATCGAGGTGAGGTGGGGAAGAAGGACTCGAGCTAAGTTTCGAAATGTTTGGAAAAGAATTGAAGGCGCGAGCTAAGTTATGAAAAATTTGGAAGAGCAGGCGCGTAATATGTATTGTAACCCTAGTTCTACACGGACAATTCACTTAATTCATTTGTGTTGGAACACCTTTATACACGGACATTTGATCTAAACTCCGTGTAGAGAGGAAGTACAAGATCTACACGGACATTTTATAAACAATCCGTGTAGAAAGACTCTCTCGACACGGATATTACCTTAACACCGTGTAGAATGAGGAAGAGCTACACGGACTTTAATTCGAAAGTCCGTGTAGAAAGACCCTTTCGACACGGACTTGATTTTAACATCCGTGTCTATACCTTTTCGGACATTGCAACGACACTCGTGCACGAATACCTTTTGGCACGGCCGTTTAATTAAACGTCCGTGTCTTTTAACAATTATACACGGACATGTAATTAAACGTCCGTGATAAAAGTATAAAAATCAGATTATTTATTTAAGTTTTGTTTAATTTGAACAATTCCACGACGGAATTCGAAAAGTTGCCTCTTTATTATTTCTAAGGAAGACGAAACGACTAGCGGACTTGATTTTAACATCCGTGTCTATACCTTTTCGACAGTCCGTGTAGAAGACCCTTTCGACACGGACTTGATTTTAACATCCGTGGCTAACCTTTTCCGACATTTGCAACGACACTCGTGCACGAATACCTTTCGACACGGCCGTTTAATTAAACGTCCGTGTCTTTTACAATTATACACGGACATGTAATTAAACGTCCGTGATAAAAGTATAAAAATCAGATTATTTATTTAAGTTTTGTTTAATTTGAACAATTCCACGACGGAATTCGAAAAGTTGCCTCTTTATTATTTCTAAGGAAGACGAAACGACTCTTCAAAATTCTATATAATCTGAGAAACCCCGATTGAGATTTGGAATGTTCAAATGGCCGTGACACCGCCCCCCTCAAGTGTGCCACGGCGAAGCCCAAGGGGGCACCCACCACCAAATGTGCCACCGCCACGGCCCCCCTCAAACCCTCCCGAAGTCCCTCTCGAATTCCCCGCCGAAGGACGTCCCGCAGTCCCTCCCGGCTTCGAAATGCCTCCTCCCTACGTGAAGAGGACATGGCCATGGCCCCCCTCAAGTGTGCCACGGCGAAGCCCAAGGGGGCACCCACCACCAAAGCCCTACGTACGTAGGGGCAATGCAGCCAGACCATGCTTCCCTTGGATTAAAAGGCCAAGGCAGCCACCACCATCTAACTAGTTTAAATAAGTTTTTTTTTTTTGTTTGCTTTGTAGTTATTTTGTAGTTTTTCTTTAAATTTGTGGTACATGTATGAGGATCCTTTCTTTTGGTACGATGTATGGGGATCCTTTTTTATGTAATATATTTTGATCTTTAATCAACAATTTTTTTTTTACACAGTTTCTTTTTTGTTAAATACTTCATGCTATCTAAATAAATACTTTTATAGATATGAATTAGCAGCACAAAACAACAACATGCAACAATATATAAGCACTACAAAGGTTATTACTTAAAAACCTTTAATATTTAAAACTTTGATTCTAAGTAAAATACTTAATGCTGTCTAAATAATCTGATTTGAAAACATAAATTAACACTTACCTGATATGAAGAATAAATAATTTATGGGGACTTTACAAAATAATTACAAAAGCTAGCTTTAACATAGAATAATTTCCGGGAATTGCAAATTAAAAACCTTTGTACACGGATTTTTAAATAAACATCCGTGTACGATACCTTTCTACACGGACTTTTAATTAAACGTCTAGCTCGCTTTGCATTTCTACACGGATGTTCAGTTAAAGAGAAGGGAGTAGGTCCGATGCCCACCGGACCTACTTTCATGTTCAACGATGATGACCGTCCGATGTAATTTAAGATATGCGCGCACGGAAACTGAAACAGATACGATCGAATTTTAAACGATTCTGCACGACTTTTAAAGCAAATAGACGGTGATTAAACCCATCGCAAGCAAATACGAACGAATCAGATAAACTTTTTTTCAACGATAATGACCTACTTTTAATATGTTATGTACGAGAGCAGCTTGTGTCCGATGCCCATTGGACCCAAAGTGAGTTCGATGGGCTCTACCACCGTCCGATCTATCTCAAGATCCGTGCGCACGTAAATTAAAGATGGCGCGAAAGTTCTGGCGGGAATCAATCGTAAAACAGATGGGCATCGGACCCAAGCTGCTGGGCGCGAAAGTTCTGGCGTGAACCCACTTTGAGTCCGATGGGCATCGGACCCAAGCTGCGCGCTCCCCTAAAAAATACGTACATAACGATTGATTCCCGCCAGAACTTTCGCGCCATCTTTAATTTACGTGCAGATCGGATCTTGAGATAGATCGGACGGTGGTAGACCCATCGAACTCACTTTGGGTCCAATGGGCATCGGACACAAGCTGCTTTACATCGAACTCACTTTGAGATAGATCGGACGGTGGTAGAGCCCATCGAACTCACTTTCCCTCACCTTCCTGACACGGATTTTTAATTAAACATCCGTGTACGATACCTTTCTACACGGACTTTTAATTAAACGTCCGTGTAGCTCGCTTTGCATTTCTACACAGATGTTCAGTTAAAGAGAAGGGAGTAGGTCCGATGCCCACCGGACCTACTTTCATGTTCAACGATGATGACCGTCCGATCTTGTTTAAGATATGTCCGCACGGAAACTGAAACAGATACGAACGAATTTTAAACTATTCCGCACGACCTATAAAGCAAATAGACGGTGATTAAGCCCATCGTAAGCAAATACGAACGAATCATAAAACCTTTTTCTCAACGATGATGACCTACTTTTATGTTCAACGATGATGAAAAAGATTTAATATGTTATGTGCTAGAGCAGCTTGGGTCCGGTGCCCATCGGACCCAAAGTGAGTTCGATGGGTCTACTACCGGCCGATATATTTCAAGATTCGTTCGCACGCAAATTAAAGCAGACGCGAAAGTTCTGGCGTGATCTTAAAGCAGATCGGACGGTCATCGAACTCACTAGATACATGTCCGATGGGTATCGGACCCAAGCTGCATATGTTATGTTATGTACGTATTTTTTAGAGTGATTTTTGTGATAATACAAGTTCAAATTCAAAGATCTCAGATAATACAGCTTGATGGATGGGTAAATGAAGTTAAAATTCCATCAAAATTTGCTGCACTTGATTAAAGGCTGTAATCTTTGATTTGAACGGTCCCGATCAATCAACGGACTAACTATTTTTGTGCGTCTTCACAATCTCACAAGGCAAGAGTTTATGTTTCATGAAACATAAACTCTTGCCTTGTGAGATTGTGAAGACGCACAAAAATAGTTAGTCCGTTGATTGATCGGGACCGTTCAAATCAAAGAGCATTGCATTTATTGTCTTCCGTGAAAGCTTGATCAAAAATTATTTTTATTTACCCATCTATCTAGTTCATTGAAGATTGAAGTATCGGATGGCCACAAACACTTCGTGCTGGATCAAACCTCATACATAATAAATTTTCCAAACTTTTATGTTGGTTACATTCAATGTTCTCCCTTGATCATTTTAAAACAGATATGGAATGATTTCGTTGCAGATCGACCGTTGATTTTCCGCTTGAAAATGAACGGTCCAAAAATATTTTTACAATTTGAAGGGACATACAATGATGAAAGTTTATAAAAATAATATGTATAAGTATTATTTGGCCATATAAGATGTAAAAAAAATAAAAATATATTTTTTGAATTATTTTCGTATGCACTGTTGTACATGTATTAGGTGATTAGTAAATATCAAGCTTTGTTGACCGTCCGATAAACGAAGAACGGTCCTGATGTCTTCATTTAGGAGGTGGTGGGTAGATTTTCCGCCCTCTCTGAGGTAACATAATATTTCTGTTTAGATCTGGTTCTAGATGATGCACAAGATCCATTAATATTCGTGCATCATAATGATTAGACGGTCGGATATAACCACAGATATTACGTCACCTTTGAGTTTATGAAAGCCCTTCTATCCCTCCTCTCTGTGGATAAATTTTTTCGAATTTCCCTCCTTTAGCTCCCTGATGGGACTCCCAAAAATTCAAAACAAATTTTACGAAAATTTTCGCCTAGGTTGGCTTTTCCCCGCCTCACTTTCCCTCACCTTCCTGACACGGATTTTTAATTAAACATCCGTGTATGATACCTTTCTACACGGACTTTTAATTAAACGTCCGTGTAGCTCGCTTTGCATTTCTACACAGATGTTCAGTTAAAGAGAAGGGAGTAGGTCCGATGCCCACCGGACCTACTTTCATGTTCAACGATGATGACCGTCCGATGTAATTTAAGATATGCGTGCACGGAAACTGAAACAGATACGATCGAATTTTAAACGATTCCGCACGACCTATAAAGCAAATAGACGGTGATTAAGCCCATCGTAAGCAAATACGAACGAATCATAAAATCTTTTTCTCAACGATGATGACCTACTTTTATGTTCAACGATGATGAAAAAGATTTAATATGTTATGTGCTAGAGCAGCTTGGGTCCGGTGCCCATCGGACCCAAAGTGAGTTCGATGGGTCTACTACCGGCCGATATATTTCAAGATTCGTTCGCACGCAAATTAAAGCAGATGCGAAAGTTCTGGCGTGATCTTAAAGCAGATCGGACGGTCATCGAACTCACTAGATACATGTCCGATGGGTATCGGACCCAAGCTGCATATGTTATGTTATGTACGTATTTTTTAGAGTGATTTTTGTGATAATACAAGTTCAAATTCAAAGATCTCAGATAATACAGCTTGATGGATGGGTAAATGAAGTTAAAATTCCATCAAAATTTGCTGCACTTGATTAAAGGCTGGAATCTTTGATTTGAACGGTCCCGATCAATCAACGGACTAACTATTTTTGTGCGTCTTCACAATCTCACAAGGCAAGAGTTTATGTTTCATGAAACATAAACTCTTGCCTTGTGAGATTGTGAAGACGCACAAAAATAGTTAGTCCGTTGATTGATCGGGACCGTTCAAATCAAAGAGCATTGCATTTATTGTCTTCCGTGAAAGCTTGATCAAAAATTATTTTTATTTACCCATCTATCTAGTTCATTGAAGATTGAAGTATCGGATGGCTACAAACACTTCGTGCTGGATCAAACCTCATACATAATAAATTTTCCAAACTTTTATGTTGGTTACATTCAATGTTCTCCCTTGATCATTTTAAAATAGATATGGAATGATTTCGTTGCAGATCGACCGTTGATTTTCCGCTTGAAAATGAACGGTCCAAAATTCCCATGTATCTCTCGAATGGATACATATACCGCATGAACACAGGACCACAGATCTTGATTTCTCTCACTAGATGAACAACAAGGTGAACCATAACATCGAAAAAGATGGCGGAAAATACATCTCAAGTTGGCAAAGAGTAGCGACGACTTCCACCTCCAAAGAGTCCAGTATTAGATGGTCTATCACTTTCTAATTTATTGTATTGAAGAAAAAACAAAGCTTCGTAATGGTTTGACGAACGGGCTTTGGTAAAACCCCCCGAATTGCAACAGGAATCATATGTGTCAATAAAACATGACAGTCGTGAGATTTCAGACCGACCAGTTTCAGGTCCTTCATCGACACCAGCTTCTTAATATTCGAAGAATACCCTGATGGGACCTTAATACTACGGAGGCATTCACAAAAGCTTGTTTTCTCTTTCTTCGACATCGTGCACATTGCGGGGGGTAGGTATGTGCGCTTCCCTTTCTCCTGCGGTGCAAGCTCGGGTCGTATTCTCATTTCTACCATGTCTTTTCGAACTTGATACCATCTTTAGTCTTCCCCGGAATGTTCAATAATAAACCAGTCAAACTGTCACAGACATTTTTTTCAACATGCATGACATCTATGCAATGTCTCACTTCTAAATATTCCCAGTAAGGTAGGGCCCAAAATATGGACTTCTTTTTCCAAATATTCTTCGACGGTTTTGTGGCACACTTTCCAAACACAACATCAAGGTCTTTAACACGCTCGAAGACACCCTTCCCATCTAATGGACGACGGGCCACTCCAAGCTCAACTTTCCCGTTGAATGCCTTCTTCTTCTTACGATATGGGTGATTAATTGGAAGAAACCTACGGTGCCCCATAAATACATTCTTTTGACAGTTCTTCAACCTCAGCACATGCGTATCATCTTCACAAATAGGGCACGCTTTTGCTCCTTTACAAGTGTAACCCGACAAATTCCCGTACGCGGGGAAATCATTTACGGTGCAAAACACCATGGCCCGCAAGTTAAAGGTCTCTTTCATGTACGCATCCCACACCGAGACGCCATCACGCCATAATTTTTGGAGGTCCTCGATTAATGGTGCGAGATATACATCTATGTCATTTCCGGGTTGTCTGGGTCCTTGGATTAGTAATGACATCATTATATACCTGCGTTCATGCACAACCAAGGAGGAAGATTGTAGATGGCTAACAGAACTGGCCAAGTACTGTGCCGACTGCTCATGCTTTCAAACGGACTCATTCCATCTGTGCTCACCACAATCTTGAGGTTTCTTACCTCGGAACTAAAATCTTTGAAATGTCTATCAAAATTTCTCCACTGAGGAGAATTCAGCCGGTGTCTTAGTTTACCGTCCTTTTTTGCGCCCTCTTCATGCCAACGCAATAACTCGCATCTTGGGATTTGCAAATAACCGTTTGAATCTCGGTATTATCGGCAAATAACCAAACACCTTAGCCGGAGGCCCGGCCCTTTTTGCCGTCGTCACAATCAGTAGTGCCCTGGTCCTTACGTTTATACCGAGAAACACCGCACTTAGGACAAACATGCATGGCCTCGTACTCATTACGGTACAATACACAGTCATTCGGACATGCATGTATTCTTTCGATCTTCAAACCCACTGGACATCAATTTTTTCGCCTGATATATTGTACGGGGTAACTCGTTGTTATCTGGGAGCATTTTTCCTAAAAACTTTAATAAGGACGTGAAACTCTTATCGCTCCAACCATTTTCTGCTTTCAAGTTAAATAATTTCAACACAGCTGACAGTTTCGTAAATTTGGTACACCCGGAATACACGGCTTTTTGGATTCATTAGACAAATATTGAAATTTATCATAA
>JAJGRW010004243.1:0-65203 GCA_025461045.1 Carex parvula | reverse complement strand
AAATTTCTGTGGTCCGATTTACATCAGTAATTGAAATGGTTTATACAATTATAAGTTACACAATATATTGTTCGTACAAAATTTAAAATTAAGATTTACAACTAATTAAAACTTAATTAGTTAATTAAGGAAGGTAAAAGTTGGTTAATTAGACGGGATACATTAAATTAATAAGTATGATTACTAAACCAGTTCTAATTTTACAAATTTTTAGATTTATGATTAACCACTTTAGCTTTTCTAATTAAGAATACAAATATTAATAACAATTTCAAATTTAATAATTCGTACTAGATATTAAACGCAATTCGCTAAATTAATTTAACCATAGCATACTTTAGATAGCTTAGCACCTCTAACTTCTAAGATATATCAACCATTCACTATTTTTATTCTACACGAATCTCAAAGCCACTTAATTTCCCTGTTAAAGCTGGGAGCAAACTTCGGCCTTAGCCAAAGGCCGAAAATTGAGTTAATTTGGTTCGGATCCGCACCCCACCATATTTAATTCTTAAGAGGTTTATCTCATTTGACTTTGGAAGCATCTCAACCATTCAAGTATGTTCTGCACGGATCTCAAAGCATACCCCCTCCCTTGTATTCCCTTTTCCTCTCTGACTTACACAGCACCTCTATCTCTCTGCCTCTCTTTGTCGCGATACCCAGATCACCTCTCCTTCTTCTTCCTTCTAGCGACACAGAACTCCAACACTCTCTCTCTCTTGATTATCACCGATCACTCTCCCTCTCTTCTTCTCTCTTGCGACAAAGGCAAACCCCTCTCTCTCTCTCTTGATTTTTCTGTCACCGATCAACCCTTTCCCCTCTACCCCTTCCTTTGGCCGAACCACCCCCTATCCTCTCTCTCTAAACCGCCCTCTTCCTCTTCCTTCTCCATGGCTGGCCGAACCCCTCTCCCTTCCCTTGGCCGAACCCCCTCTCCCTCCCCTTGACCGAAACCCTAACCCTAACCCTAACCCGAAACCCATTAATCCATTAACCCTAACCCGAAACCCTTTAACCCTAACCCTAGACCCGAAACCCATTAACCCATTAACCTAGAACCCAATAACCAAACCGAAATCCCTGCACTCTTAAAATCGATCTAATCAGTACAATAATCAAGGAGCAAACCGCGAGGTTCTAGGAGACGCTGAGAGTACGCGAGATCCCGACACACGCTCAAACGAAGTCACTGAGAATACAGGTGCGGGTTCCTGGTCTTGTTTTACAAATAATACACAAATGCATGGATTGAGGTAAGAAATCCTTTTTTCAAATCTGGTAGATAAACTGCATGTTGTGAATGTCGAACATTCGTTTGATTTTGTTTAGAATTGCATGATAGGAGTTCTCGATGCATGAAATTGAATTGACAGGAATTGTGAATGTGAATTGGGAATGGGTAAGGTAAAGGAATTGTTTTCTTTAAATTTAGGGCCGTCCGTGCGAGGCGGCCCAGCATGTGTTTTGAAAATCAGGCTGTCCGTGTGTGGCAGACCCCAGAGTGTGAAGTGTGAACAGAACGGGTCGTCCTTGTGTGGCGGTTCGCCGGATGGGTCCCCGCAATGGCCCATCTAGAGTGTGATTGAACGGGTCGTCCTTGTGTGGCGATTCGCCGGATTTCATGTACGGGCATGGATTTCCAGAGTGTGGAATTTAAAAAAACTTAAATGTGAATTTAAAAAGGGGCGTGAATGAAGGTTGTTTTTAAATGATTGCATACCCGAATTGATAGGAAATTTGGGGGAAATTTTGAAAACTTTATTTTATTGTTATTTGGGATATTAAATGCATTGATTTGTAAAAACACCGGGCTGGAACTAAATCCCGCACTGAGAGATAGTTCGATTCTCTCACCGTACCACCTTTATATGAGTTCCAGGAAATGAAGAAGGAGACATGGAGGAAGGCCGCGAGTGAGGAATTAGCGGAAGCTATTAAAGTAGCCACTATTTGTTTTTATTTACATTCGTATGAACAATATATTGTGTAGACATGGCGGTAACTGTTTGACCAGCCATGTCTGACATATTTCCCCTTCTATTTGTTTGTGGACTCCTTTTATATTTTAATATAGTGGCTTGTTGGTTGTGTTATTGATAATGTATGTGATGTGCTTAACGCCTTGCGTATGAATGCGCGGCGGGTTGTCCGGGGGTGTGACAACTTAGTTGGTATCAGAGCCAGGTTCCTCGGACTGTGTTTGGGTCCTTGTTTCATTTATTATCATTGTCATATATGAATTCTGATTCTTTTCAAATTAATTTGGATAAGTTGATTATCTCCTCCGGCATCTTTATCTGATATTTTTTTTTTTAATCATTTTGTTTGTTTTATCTCGTTTGTTTTGAGTATCATCTGTTTAAATGTTGTTTTCTTGAAAAATATATTTTTTGTAATCTCATTCTATCTTAATCCGATTTGGACCAGTTTGATATGATTTGACATCTATCTGAGTTATCCCCGAATGAATGAGATTGTTTCTATCAATTCAAAATAATATTCTCATACAAAGATAATTTCATTAATTCAGTTATCAATTATCCCGTCTTGAAACTGTTTTCACTGTCCAGATTGAAGTTTTTGTTGAATCTATCAATTACTTTGAAGTTGTTGATTACCGACCAAATAAATTTATATCTAATTTGATCTTGTTCGATTTCGGTTAAGTATTTATTTACCATTAATCTCATTAAATTTGTTGTCAGTATATCATCTGATTTATTTTTGAAAATAAATTTTATAATTTAATCAGAGTTGAGCAACAGAAGCGTGGTACACTTATTTACAATTTATATTTGAATTTTGAGGACAAAATTCTTTTTAAAGGAGGGAAGAATGTAACATCCCGAAAAATTTGAGTAATTATTATTTATGCTACATTTTCAATATAATAAAGATTATAAAATTTGTTTGGTAACATATTTTATTTATAATTATATTACTTTAAGAAAAATTTTAGAGAAATGAAATTGTAAAATTTTAATGTTTTTCTTTTTCTTAAATCACATATGTAACCGTATTTATATCTAATTTTATATATTATCAAATATCATGAATGTCTGCATTCGTTATATGTCATAACTATTTTCATTAGTATTCTAACATTATTAAAAATATACTAAATATATTCCTCAGTCATATCTTCGTCTGAATATTCTTTATTTTGGTAACTCTTCATTTACACGTGATTCACACTATAGAATTATAATCAGTTATATAACTAATTTTATATTTTTAATAAAAAAGGGCAAGCAACTCCCATTGCACCCCCTGGTTAAACGCAACTCCTGATGTAACCACCCCTCCTTTTTATTCTCCTGCCGCCTCTCTATTTTGTATTAATCCGCTTCCCATTTCAATTTTCCTATGATCATGTCCATTCCCTGCCGCATCCACATAAAAAAAAAAAAGAGAAAAAGAAAAGGAAAATAGAAAGAAGTAAAGAAATCTTCTCACGACAATTATTTTGATAATTAATATCAATGCTCGATTCGAATTCCGACTACGTTGCCGTGATTCTAATATGTCGTTACAATTCGATTTGGAATTCCGAACATCTCGTATCAGGTAACCGGACTTCTCTATAATATGTGTTTTCGTTTTGTATGGTTGATTTGAATATTGGTATTGCATATTGGATTATGATGGCATATTTAACGGGATAGCGGGTCTGAGGTTGGAATTTGATTTGTGATTGTAGCCTCCCACTGTTGGTTGGATTTCCCAGTGGGTTGGCGGCCTTCCAATGTTGGATGGATTTCCCATTGGATTGGCGGTTTAAGGAATTGTGTGTTGTGAAAGTTGGGAATCGCCTGTGTGATGGGATTCCAACTATGTGAATATGATGTGATCTGTTTTACGGATAACCTAGACCGACGTGCTATTGCCGATTAAATATGCATGCATAATTTTATGTGTATTTGTGTGGATTAATCCGGCCTGTTTGAATGGTTGTTAAATTAAGCCAATTATAGAGAAGCGCGTCGTTAAATAACCGGTTACTGAGCTTTGTAGCTGACTCCGTTTTGTATTTTGTTTTCCTTTCTGTTGGCGACGTAGGTTGACGGACCAAGGAAAGGTGCAATGATGATGTTATAATCATGCTCCGGATGGTCAAAATCTGGGGTGTGACAACTATCTACACCCAAAAATTAAAGATGTGTATCTTGTAATAGTTTATTGTTCTTTATTTAAAAAGGGTTCATCTTTTAATTTTAATCGTAATTGGTTGATTTAAACTTTATATTAAGACTGAAACATATTCTTCCCGAGGTACCAAATAGACGAACCCTTTCATTAATTAAAAAAAATTAATAAAAAAAAGTTCATGTTGTCTTATAGCCTTCAACAATTAACAAATTAAAAATAGAAGGAACATAAACCTGATAAGTTTATATATTTTTACCCAAAGGCTACATAAGATATATTCCATCATATATATGTCTGTCGGGCAAATTAAGGAGGAGAATAATATTTTCTTTCGTCAATAAATGAGAAAGTAAGTACAATAAATTTGTCATTGATACGTAGGATGATCTATATATATATATATATATATATATATATTGAACAGCAACGCCGTACAGATATTGAACACGGTATTTCTTTAATAAGCTAAGAATTGAAGGACCATACGATCGATCGATCTTTGAATATATAATTGGATTCAATTCTCTTGTTAGTATAAACAATAACATGCATATATATATGAGCAAAGCTAAGGTGTGATGTGCTCACCAAGAAGGATTGGTGAGCATAATTCAAAAGTATATCGGATCGGCTTCAAACGACGAATCTAAACCGTTGAATTCATGTACATGCAAAACTTTAAAAGTTTCGAATTTGTTTGCTACAAGATCAAGCGGTCAAAGAAATAATGAAAAATGAATATATAAAATAACTTATAAATTGTTCATTTCTTTGACCGCTTGACTTTGAAGCAAATAAATTTGAAACTTTCAAAAATTTGCATGTACATGCATCATTCATGAAGTACATGGAATTCAATAGTTTGGATTCGCCGTTTCAAACCGATCCAATATACTTGTGGAGTTGTGCTCACCAAACCCTCTTGGTGTGCACATCACACCCTAGCTTTGCTCATATAGATATAGATATTATATATATGAGGAGGGATCCACTTACAACAAATTTGAGTTACAACAAAGTTACAACATTCATTTTTTTCATTTTCAAAGTCCAAATCGTCGATCCAAACCGTTCAACATGATTATCTAAATAAAATGTACTTGTAGATCAAATTTTACATTTTTTTGAATTTTTTTACTATTTATTAAGATGGGTACAAAATTCAATGGTCCGAATATGACTATTTTTTGTAAAATACTTAATAAATAGTAAAAAAATTCAAAAAAAAATGTAAAATTTGATCTGCAAGCACATTTTATTGTGGAGATCATGTTGAACGGTTTGGATCGACGATTTGGACTTTGAAAATGAAAAAAATGAATGTTATAACTTTGTTGTAACTCAAATTTGTTGTAAGTGGATCCCTCCTCTATATATATATAGGACAGTGCTACTGTGCTACGCGTAGCATAGAGCCCTTCGTGCTACGGCTCACTTTTGAGTTTTCAAAACCCTAACGGTCGATCTGAACCGTTCAACATGATCTCCATATGAATATGTACTTGCAAACCAAATTTTACATTTTTTAGAATTTTTTTACTATTTATTAAGCCACTTTAAAAAAACACTAATTTGTACACAACAGTAAAATCTGCTGGACCATTGGATCAGCGATTTTCAAAGTGGCTTAATAAATAGTAAAAAAAATACTAAAAATGTAAAATTTGGTTTGCAAGTACATATTCATATGGAGATCATGTTGAACGGTTCGGATCGATCGTTAGAATTTTGAAAACTCAAAAAGTGAGCCGTAGCACGGAGAGGCCCTTATATACGCGTAGCATATTAACCAGATTCTATATATATCTATATATATATATATATATATATATATATATATATAGGGATGAGCTATGGTGAGACGTGGAGTAAAACAAGTTTGTACTCCACGCCATATTTTCATTTTGAAAATCCAAACAACCGATCCGAACCGTTCAACTTTTTCTAAATATTGAAATGTGCTTGGAAACCAAATTTTACATTTTTTGGAATTTTTTTACTATTTATTAAGTCACTTTGAAAATCGCTGATCCACTGTGAACAGTAAAAAACAGTAAAATTTTCTGGACCACCGGATCAGCGATTTTCAAAGTGGCTTAATAAATAGTAAAAAAATTCCAAAAAATGTAAAATTTGGTCTCCAGGCACATTTCAATATAGAGAACATGTTGAGCGGTTTGGATCGGTTGTTTGACTTTTCAAAATGAAAATATAGTGCCATGGAGTAAAAATTGGTTTTACTCCACGTCTCACCATAGCTCATCCCTATTATATATATATATATATATATAGAGTAAGGCTACGGTGCTTTGCAAATTAAAGAGGGTGTTTTACTTCGGGCCACTTTTTCAATTTGCAAAACCCAAACAACCGATCCGAACCGTTCAACATGTTCTAAATGTTGAAATGTACTTGGAGACCAAATTTTACATTTTTTTGAATTTTTTTACTATTTTTTTACTATTCAACAATGGCTTTATGATGCCTCTATATTGATATGGACCCACAGAATTTTAACACTTTGCGGGTCATAACTTATGACATGGCAACAATGATATATATCAAAGGAAGTCTCGCGCGTGCCTTCTTTTAATGCTTCCAAATTAATTGATTCAAAATCTAGGTAGCTAGCTGAACAGATACTTTTTACCTACTTGAAGAAATGACAATTGCTACAATTTTTTACATCCAATGCAACTTTGCAAGTAAGCAAGCTCACATGATTAATTAATTAATTAATTAATTAATATGCATCAAACGCCAAATTTAATGAAGCATTTTCACCATATATTATATATACAAGGCATGCATGCAGCAGATCTCTAATTGATTAAGTACTTTAGAACCTGAACAAACCATAATTTAATTATCTGAAACACACAGTAAGGAAACTACTAGAACAAATTAAACCCTACACAACCATAGAAATAGAAAACTCACAACATGCACATAATTAAAAGACGGGACTAAATTAACCCTATTAAATTTGTGCTCGAGGTGTCCCTCGTTTTTTGAACACCTTGGCCTGTGCCGCAGCTGCACGGTTTGAGTGAAGGGAGAACGTGAATGCATCTCTCACTTAGCTTGTTGAGTTGTGAAAGGAAATTTGTTATCGACCATATATCGAGTTCAGCAGATCAGATGCCGTGCCTTCCCTGAATAAGGCACCAATATAATACCATCTGTTCTTGTGTTGCTTAGAGAGCCTTAGGAAAACTGCAAACTATATATGAACAGGACAGATCAGAATCATAATGCATATATAGCAGTACGAATTAAGATCCATAAATCAAACTATTAATATCTAAATGGAGATAGAAAGCCATTACTCGATCGAGCTTTTAAAATCATGCCCTGTTCCTGCCACTTGTTCTCTGCAAGAACCAAATGAGATCTTTCCACATCAGAAGCATTAATTCTTTGTTAACTGTATATATCCATTATCTAAAACACCATTTAACAGAAAAAAGCAACCATATGATAATGTGGTACATACCCATAAACCATTTGTTCTATAAAATCCTTCTTTCCATGAATAATTAAAGGCTTAAATGCCTTCTGCAAGAAGAAACAATAGTATTCGTTTAATACTCCGAGATCATATATATAATCTCCATATATATATAATACACCGACATATATTTATGCTAGTAAACTTTAAAAATGTCAAAAGTAAAGGGTACCCCGAGCACTTTGTACTCAGTTCAATAGAACCCAATAGAAGTCCACATATCTAGCATGGAGTTCGACACAGCAAGAAACACAAAAAACAGTACACTTGCCACTAAAACAAGAACTGAAAAACTCGAAAACTGCAATTCATCTGTTCCCATGCTTGGAGAGGATCACTAGAACCCAATAGAAGTCCACTTAATTATTTAGCATGGAGTTTGAGTCACTAAAACAAGAACTGATCAAACACTCAAAAACCACAATTAATTTGTCTCTCCCCATACTTGGAGAGGATGACCTCATGCATACAGTCAAACCAGAAGAGGACTTCTAACACTTGTCAGCCTAACTTATATAAGGCTCCAACCATATATCTTTACACTAGTTACAAAATTATCAAGATATGTAAAGAATTTCTAGGATTTTGGTTGATGCATTACGACATCAATGATGTTGTTCAACAAGCCTGGGTCTTCTTGTCCTTTACGCTCTTATCTCCGTTTTCAAAATTCAAATAGTCGATCTGAACCGCTCAACATGATCTCCATATTGAAATGTGCTTGGAAATCAAATTTTACATTTTTTTACTATTTTTTTTTAGAATTTTTTAAAATCACTGTTTTTCACAAAATTCTGGAACATTAAAAAACAACCGTTTTCGAAAATTCTAAAAAACAATAGTAAAAAAAATATTCCAAAAAAAATGTAAAATTTGGTCTCCAAGCACATTTCAATATGAATATCATGAGAGGTTCGGATCGGCTGTTTGGACCTTGGCAACGACACAAAAGGCGTAAAGCACCAAATAGCCCATATTCTGTATATAGCCTGTGCTATATATATATGAATTGAAGCCGTAACCACTTGTCAAATGAGAAGAAACTGAATATTCCAATGGGGTTGACCTAGCGAGGGAGGGGGAATGGCCAATGGGGATGGGGTTGCAGTTGCACTGGGAGGGGGAGGGGGAGGGAGGGGAAATGGGGACCCGTATCCTCTGCGGAGTTCTATAAAACTCCGCAGCTGCGGAGCAAAACGAACGGACCAGATTAACTCTCAACCGCTTTGAGACTCGGGCTAACGGAGGGGGCAGTATTATTGGGCTTTTAGATTCGTGCCAAGTCAAAACTAACGGACCACTAACGGACCAGATTAAAAGAACAGCAGGTGCGGAGTTTTTAAACTCCGCAGAGGATAGCGTTCCGGGGAAATGGGGACCCGTATCCTCTGCGGAGTTCTATAAAACTCCGCAGCTGCGGAGCAAAACGAACGGACCAGATTAACTCTCAGCCGCTTTGAGACTCGGGCTAACGGAGGGGGCAGTATTATTGGGCTTTTAGATTCGTGCCAAGTCAAAACTAACGGACCACTAACGGACCAAATTAAAAGAACCGCATGTGCGGAGTTTTTAAACTCCGCAGAGGATAGCGTTCCGGGGAAATGGACGATTGAAGTCTTAACGGGAGAGAGAGCGTTTTACAATTTTCCGTCTGTTTAACTTCAATCAACGTAAGTACTCCATCACATGCACGAAATTTAAAGCAATCCAACGGTAGAAAATACAGCAGAGAACCAGTGATTATTATATATATTTTTGTATGATAAATGCATTCTTCTACAGTTCCTCTGTAATAGTCCAAAGCCATTTTTCAAGCATGATGATTTAATAAAGAATGTCATATTAACAGAATAAAATTAGACAACTATTAGACCACAATATAACACTCTGCCATGATTCTAGGACTTGCATTTAAACCAAGTCACTTTCATAGCTTTGCTTGTACTGCTTATTTTTGTCGGAGCTAAATATCCTAGCCGTGCGTCGTGTTGACATGGTTTTAATTATGTCTGAATAATACAAGTACATCAAACGCAACCTTGATTTCAAAATCTTATGTGATCTTGTAGAAGATTCAACAGTACCCACTACCAAAGCAAGTATATTTCTAAAAGGAGGGATTCAACAGTACCCACGCAAACTAAAATGCAACACCAACAAATTAGAAATATATCTGAGCAAACTAAATGCAACACCAACGAATTAGAAATATATCTGAGCCAACAACTATCTACAGTGATGGAGCAGGGTGTGGTTTTGCGTTTGCTGGTAACGGAAATAGGCTGTCAGAGAGGGTTAGGGGGAGAGTTACAAATTCATCCTACATCAAAACTAAACCTTCAAATTGTTAATGATCATATTATTGGCAATTAATAACCTACCTAGGGCTCTGAAACAGGTTTCTCAATTAATAGTGGCAGCATTGATCGTCTTCCCTAGTGAACAACTGATTCAAAACCCAAATTGATTCATTTCAAGAGTACTGGACTGCCTATGCAGTCGGAAAAGAAAAAGGAAAAGAAAAATCCAAAGCTTCAAGATTTTCAACATTTTAGTTATAATGTTTTACAGTGTGATACTTGCCAAAATAGAATCTTCTCATAAACTGCAGCAGTAACAACCACGCAAGATATAATAGTTAAATGCAAAGATATAATAGTAAAATGCAAGATATAGTAACTTCCATAAATCTAAACATCAATAACAGCTAAACTTCAAAAAAATCAGTAGCTAAAAGAGCAAGTAATAACCAACAGATGATATCAAATATTGCAGTATCTAAATCGAAGGTATTGGTTTTAGGGGTTTTCAGCGAACATCCCAGAGCAATGAAAGCAAATTGCACAAGAAAAAATTAGGGTTAAATTACCTCCGGTTCCACCGGCTGCCTCCGTCGCTCTCGCTGATCTCCTGTTCCACCTCACACAAAATCGTATACACTTGTGATGTGTCTTAGTAAATCTCTACCTTACACAAAACACTTGACTTGATCCCCTATAAGTTGTAATCAATCAACTAATCACAACCAAAAACTATTAAAACATGTATCAGTTAGAAAGCAGGAGCGAGTCTTTTCAAAGCCTCAAGAATGCCGTAGTAATAATTCCACTGTGGGCGCTGATGTGGTGTAATAGCGGATTGCCCAAATGGGTTTTCCTTCACAAATTCTGGAATGTTCTCAACTGCAGCTATTTTTTCTAAATATATCCTCATTTCTCCTCCTCTACCTGCTCATAATAAATTATCAATTATAAGAATTAACCAATAAGATCATGCACTTATTATTAACATTTATTATTTTGCAAATGAGAGAAGTAACAAACTAACCCAAGGAATTGTCCTCTTTGTTGTAGAATGTGTATGGATATGGAAAAATCGCTGTGTAAGGCTGCAGTAGAAATTTAGACAAGTATTTATTAGAGACTATTTTAATAACCAAAAAACTTAAATTGGCCAGGATATCTGCATGTATTATTGTCCCTATAAAAATGGTCAACAGGGTATTTGTTAAATATTGACAAATTGATCCTTCATACTAGGTTTGGAAATCATGAACATATATGCACAACTGTGATCATTTTTGCTTTACTAATCCTTGACTTTCACATCTTGTAAATAACCAACAGATGCTAATGCTAAATGGTTATATAAACTTATAACTCAGTAAGATGTTGAGATAAATTGCAAATCATATAATGTTGGTATTCTCAGCTGCTGCTGTAAGTAAAAAAGGTAAAAAAAAAAAAAAAAAAGAAATAAAAAGGGTTGTAGGTTAAGCAACATACAGGGTTACGCAAGGCCTTGCAAGGAGAATCATCGACAAGAAGAGTATTAGATGGTGTAAATCGTCCCTTTTCCCATGGCAAATCAGCTTCAACCTTTTCCCACAGTTTGTTTAATTCTTTAAAAAACAAGGGTTTTTTTTCCACGGTTTTGAACTTTGTATCTGTGCATTTTGATTGGTCCTGTGAGTAATCAAGGCAAATAAAATGAAAAAAATATCAATACAACTCAGGGAAGAGACTGTAAAATGTATATAACTGAAACTATAAATAAATGTTGTGTACCCAACAAAATAATAGCTTATTTTTCATTTCTCCAAAAAGATGGTGGACAGCTTCCTCTAGGTTATGCCTGCAGAATCAGAATAAGAAAAAAAAATGATATCAGTAGGAAGATCAAACTTATGAAACACAATAGAACTGGTGCTTCAAGAAAATGCATACCTGCTTCTATATAATATTTATATAATTCAAAGATCGAACTTACTGCTTTCTTGATGACCAAACTCCAACTTCAAAGTTTGCGAAACAAAACTTGAGAAAATCAACACAGAAGGGCCTCTTGAAACCTGCAGACATAAAAGAAAAGAAAATTAACACCGAGTAAATACATTACTCTGTAGTATAAGAATTAAAGAGTAATAATTGTTTTGTTACCTAATTTGCCGCTGATCTTGAAATTTGCATATTGTTGATATTTATAATCTGAAGTAATATCAACTAATATCCCATTTATATCAAGAACTAGAAGATTTTTCTTGCATGGTAGCAGCAATTCTTTGCACAGAAGGACATTATTACTATAGGTAGATGAAACAGCTTCTAGTTGTACCTCCGCGGCCATCTCAGTAATGGCAGCTTCCGTCTTGTTCTCATGGCATGATGACATAATATCTTTTTCATCACCTTCCCTTTTCTTTTTGGTATTCCCTCCCTCATGACTGCCACTCCATATATCTTTTTCACCTGTTTGTAAAAAGGTATATAAAAGTTAATTCAAGACACAAGTAACAGTACCTGTTTGCTAAAAAGGAAAGGTATTCAATTCACTTAAGAGAGAGATTTTGATCTGATTACAAAATTTAAATGAGCATATACATATGAACAAGCTATCATTAAGTTGTACAGACATTTAATTTCTCAAGGAAATTAAGCTTGTTAACTCTATAAGAATGACTAAATCAATTTATGACCATCTAATCTAATTCCTCTTGAATGGCGTGTACGTACCTTGCAACTCTTCTTCTCCTTCTGTCCTCGATTGTGTTGGTGTTAGTCTTAGAGTAGTAGGATCTTCAAAAGATGCATTTCTCTTGCACTTCTTCTTCTTCTTCTTTAAAGAAGTATTTACAACTTCAGTTGGGCCAGCAAAGCAAACAACTGGTTGGTTATCAGTATCAGTATCAGGCCGCACTTGATTTCTATCTTCTATTTGAGGTTGATGCCTAACCTCGGATGGAAGGTCAGAACAGGGGCCCTTTGTCTTTGTCCTATCCCTTTGCTTTTTTTTCTTCTCTGTCAAAACTACTGTACCAATTGTTTGAGTCACCTCTAAAAAAGATCCATCCCTCTTAATTATGTCGCCATCTTTTCTAACTACTTTCTCTTTTGCATCATCATTTTTAGCTTTCTTCTTTGCTGGTCCTACACCACACACACACACACTTTGGTTAATTAGCATCCTTAATCATATCTCATTTTCATTTCTTCCTTGATCAGCAATTTGGTTGAATTTGGGTGTATTAATTTACTAGGATTGCAGAAATCAAAAATTATTGTGTCTAAAGCTTAATTAGGCTTTAAATGGGATCTGGGCAAAATTCAAATTGGTAAAAACCAATACCTAACTTTATGTAACATTTCATTACCGGTCAGTGCAGAGAGTTGGCATAACAACCATAGACAGGCAATTCAGAATGCTGTTTTAGGTGTATCTGGTTCAAAAAGAAAAAACTTGTGATTTTTAGAACAATTGTAGTTCATAACAATCTATTACCTGGAATTTCTTGGGACTCAGAATCATGCCTCGAGTTTTTTCCAGATATGTCTTTCGCTTTCTCCGAGCAGAGAGGTGCTTCTTTAATATATTCAGCTTCTGATTTTCTAGATTCTCCATCCTTGGCATCACAATAGCTATCATTTGATGGTCGATTTTCACCATGACCTTTCACTAAATTGATTTAGATGAATTTCCATTCTCAGTCTTATGCTTTAAAGGTGGTATGTAATACTTATACTAGGAAAGGAAAGGTATTCAGTTCACTTAGGAGAGAGATTTTGATATGATTAGAAAATTTAAATGAGCATATATATATGAACAAGCTATCATTAAGTTGTACATACATTTAATTTCTCAAGGAAATTAAACTTGTTAACTCTATAAGAATGACTAAATCAATTTATGACCATCTAATGTTAATTCCTGTTGAATGGCATGTACGTACCTTGAAACTCTTCTTCTCCTACTTTCCTCGATTGTGTAGGTCTTAGAGTAGTAGTATCTTCAAAAGACGCACTATTTCTCTTGCGCTTCGTCTTCTTCTTTAAAGAAGTGTTTACAACTTCATTTGGGCCAGCAAAGAGAACAACTGGTTGCTTATCAGTATTAGTCGCCGCCAAAGCCTTGAGAAAACAGCCCCCCTCCATCTGAAGGACAACAGAGATCGACAGGGTTTCCGACAAGTGGTACTCTTTTCCTTGCCAGTGTGTCTGCAAGGCAAGGCTAGGTCATATGTATATCAATTAAATCAAATTAAATTACATCTACAGCACAACACAACACAACACAACACAGCTTAAAGGAATATGACCAACCATAAGAGCCACTATGTTGATTTGTCCAACTTCAGGGAAGCAAAGTCCATGCTCACTTGCAAACTTTCCTGGTGAAAACAATACTTTCTGGTTATAATCCCAATATAACTATTTCAAAACGAAAAGCAATAACAAAGTAAAGTAAAGGTAAAAAGGAAACAAAGAACAAGTCGGTACTTTTGACAGACGCGACGGTGTCATCGGGGGAGACAGCTATGGCGAGATGAGTGTCGAGAGAGGTATCAACAAAAACCGCGACCAGACCTGACCTTGTCATCAGCGTTGGAGTGCTTCTCGACTGCCTCGAGGCCCACGAACACAAGCCAACAACGACAAAGACAACAAGAAAACCCTTTATCGGGTTTAGGGTTTAAGGGTTTAGCAACTCGGAGAGGAGACACAGAGAGATTCAGATCGCGAAGAGGGATCAATTCCTTCTCCAGTAAGAAAGAGGTAATGAGGGATGGGGTCCGCATGTAAGAGAGAGAGAGGGGAAAAAGGGTTGAATTGAGATTGGTGTTTAGGGTTTTCCAGTCAAATTTTTTTTTATAATCAAATTGTTAATTGTAGATTCAATTCGCTTTTGACTGTAAGTTTTCAATCTTTTAAAAGTTTAATTTTTTTTTTATAAATTGAAATTTCTTATTTATCTATTTTTGTTAAATTTTAATTTGGTACGATTATGATTTATTTATTCACTAAGCTTGTTTTAAGATTTTATTTTTAATTTGGAAATTCTAACTACCTTTTTTTATTCTATTTACGTAAATTTTTATTTCATTTAAATTTAAAATTTTGCAAATTTTAATTACGTGCTTAAATTCCTTTTTTATTTGTTATAAATTAGGATTTATAGTAATTAATCATTAAAAAATTTCAGGTTATAACAAGAGGAGGGATCCACTTACAATATTCGATAGTTACAACATCTTACGACATGATTTTTCAAAATTCAAACCGTCGATCCATCAAAATGATCTCTATATTAAAATGTGATTGGAGATCAATTTTATATTTTTTTTTTAAATTTGTTTACTATTTATTAAGATTGGTACAAAATTCAATGGTCCGAAAACAACGATTTTGTAAATTACTTAATAAATAGTAAAAATATAAAATATAAAATTTGATCTCCAAGCAATCGACTATTTGGAGTTCAAAAAAAATAATGTTGTAAGATGTTGTAGCTAATGAATTAGATTGTATGTTTGCTCAGGCTTCTATAGATTTTATGTTGTATTGGTGTTTTTTTTTTTTTTTCTTAAATCGCTAGCATTGAATATTAGAAATGTCTACCTAAAGCCGATTCAGACTTAAAATTCAGTGCCCTTTAGAAATCATGTCATTTAGAAAATTCAGTGCCAAATCAATTTTAGCATTCTTGCACAGCCCATCAATAAAAATGTTGTAGCCTAGGTCACAACTTCAATTTAGGCTCATGCCCTTTAGAAATCATGTTATTTAGAAAATCAAATGCCTGGCTTATCAATTTCACCTTTGTTGCACATCCCACCAATAAGAGTGCAATAGGTGCAAGATCCATTGCCTTTAGAAATCATCCATTGCCTTCTCAATTTGACCTTTCTTTTTCTTGCTCATGCAATCAATAAAAGTGCTATATATAGGTTATGACATCAGGCTCATGCCCTTTAGAAATATCACAATGATTTGACTGCTCAATTTGCTATCTAACGATCTTTTGTTATATGAATGCCATCTTAGTCGAATTCAATAAATAAGAACAACAAGGCATTGGACTTTGTACATTGTACAATTCGTAACTTAATGCCATAATTTTCAAAGGGCAGGAGCCTCATACCAACAAGTACAACACTCCTTTAAACAAAATTGTGTAAAAAAGGTTAAACTGAAAGGTTTACTTGGGCAATACCACAAACAGCTGATGCACAGCAGAAAATCAGATCCGTACCAGTACTGGTACAGACAGTAAAACAGCACCAATTTTCAGCAAGAAAATAGATTAACAACAATGATAAGCAAACACACAATTTTTTCTGAAACCAGAGGCACTTTTTCATTGATGAATATAAGGTCGTTACACTTACAAAACTATACACGCATCTTTAATTTTGTACACATTGCAAGATAGATCAAAACAAATGAAATGAACAAAGAGAGATGACTCAAAAAGCTTGTACCAGCCTTCAATACCAACCCACGCACTCTCTCTCTCTTTCTTTCTGTTTCTACTCTCTTTTTTCAAAAATGCATAGAACTATGTATCCCATGGTAATTATTGAGAAGCCAGTAAATTGTGTTCATGTTACAATTGAACCAAAAATTTGAATTTGAGCAAGCAGCCAACTAAAAACGCATCAATGTTTCAACTCACTACAGAGAGTAATATAAATCAACAGAAAACTTAAAGCAACTGGAACAAATGTCATACTAAGAAGGGATCAGATTTTCTAGATATCATGATTTCGAATGAGCATATGTCTAATTAATGTTGTCAGCTGCAGAATTCTTTTAGGTGGTCTATGCAAGAAAGGTCAATTGAGCAGGCATTGGAATTTGTACGCTATATGATTCGTAAACAGCTGCGGCATTCTTTTAGGTGGGCTATGCAAGAAAGGTCAATTGAGCAGGCATTGAAATTTGTACGTTATATATGATTCGTAAAGGATGCCAATCTGATACATGCGTTGTGCAAGAAATCAATGGGTATCTCCCACTTTCTATCAAAAAACAAAAAAACAAACAATCGGTTTCCATTAACTGCATTAAAAAAGAGAAGATATCATGATTTATCATAACATATTGCATGATTTTGAATAGCTGTTCTATAAATTGAACAACTAACATAAGGAAACAATAATGTTACAGAAAATGAATAAAATCTACATAACTCATGGTAGAAACAGGACTAAAGGTTACTGATGCTTCTTTATTTTTAGCCTTGAGGCAGATGAGGTGGCATCATTTTTAACCATATCTTTGGTCAATGCTCTAATTATGAACAGTACAGTCTCAAGCAACATGCCACCAACCAATCCTAGTATACCTCCCGCAGCATTCTACAGCAAGAAAAAAAAAAATACTAATTTTTTTATAATTTTCGAAAGCACCTTGAATGTACATGAAGATGAAGTTATCAAAACCCTTTGTACAATGCTAAAAACAAATTCAAAATTGACCCCCACTAATTATTTAACAAAATTTATGTCAAAAGTAACCCCCAAATGATATTTGATTCAAAGAAGCAAAATTAGGCAGTTTTAAAACTAACCCATTGAGCTCTTTAATTTGTTGTTTTGTCCATACTAGGGGAGGTTTATAACAGAAAACCAAATAAATAACTTCCTAGCAAAAGCTAGTGGAAAGATTAGCATAATGGGGTTGTGATTGAAGAGAGCCTAAATGTGGCATAACCGACCAAGTAGCCTGTGAACATTACTAGCACAACATGTAAACCTGCAAAAGGAAGTATCTGTAAGTGCACTTCCCGTAAAAAAGTTTGACAAATTAAAGAAGTCACTTATTGGAATAAGACTGGTACTTTACTGGGCAGTGTATATTCAGCAACCAGGGGCAGAACCAAAATATCATGGTTTCTTCATTACATCTCGATGTTGTACAAGCCTAAATGTGTAGAAGTTTTATAATTTTTGCCTAGCAGGGCAACTCAGCTGGTTCTTACCAGTCACAAGGCTTCAAACTACGGAAGCATGGGTTCCAAGTAGACTTCTGTTAATTCAACAAAGCAAAGCAACAATCTGGTATGATATGTATAATTTTAGATATTATCCTTGCTGCTCCGCGAAACCAAGTAAATAATGTAGAATGATTTTGAATAAATTATATAATTTCTCTTACCAAAAACCAATCTGATCTTTGTAAGAAGAGAATGGCTCTGTGTCATCCTTTTTGGGAACAACATCTTTTACTAACTCTGTGTATTCCCTTTGTTCTGCCAGCTCAGCAAGCTTCTTCAACCTTGCCTTCAGCTCCTCGCTCTAAACTCGATACAAGTATACCATTAAGAAATTAGGATATTTGAATTTAAGAAGCTTTCTACGGCATCACTATATGAAAACCCACAACTTGTATTAAGAAAATAAGCAAGTATATTTTGCAAACGGGAACTCAAACTCAAACATCAATGGAAAATAATACAACTTTGAGCAATTGTTTTTAATTTCTTTTTTTTTTTTTGACATACGAATTCTAGCTTACAAATATTTCACAGGTCACTAAACTTTGTTATTTGTCACACTCAAGTTTGATTTGTTCTTTTTTAGTCACTCAATTTCGTCATTTGTCCAATCCTCTGCAATCTGCGACAGAGAGACAGAGACAGAGACAGAGACAGAGACAGAGCCAGAGCCAGAGAGATTCTTTTTGGTGTAGCGAAGAGGGAGAAAAGAGCGATAAGGGTGAGCGAAGAGCGAAAAGAAAACTGGAGCTGGAGCTGGAGAAGAGGAAAAGGGTCCATATCCTCTGCAATCTGCGGTTAAAAGGAAGCTTCCTGATTCGACACAGATAGAGAAGAAAGAAAACAGCGGAGAGGGTCAGATAGAGAAGAAAGTACGCGACTGGAGAAAATAACGAGCGACTGGAGAAGAGTAATGGTACAATTTTAAGAAAGTACGCGACTGGAGAAAATATCAGAACCGGACCGGACCAGCGGTCGAACCAGAAAAATCGGATCCGGTTACCTTTCCGGTTTGGTTCTTTTAAAAGATCGTTCCTGTTATTAGACCGGTCAAAATCGGTTTGACCAACCAGGTTTAACTGAAAAATTATTGAACCATTCAAAGAAAAAACCCGGTTCAATACAATTTCATTTTAGCTTTCAATTCATAGCAAAATCGACCGACATTTTTATTAATATCTAAAGTTAAGTACAAATTAATAAATATACCTAGAATTCTGGAATTTTCGAAAAATGCCTAAACTGCTCATTTTCTGGCCGGTTTCTGATTTTTTCTTTTTTTAGAGACACTATGAAGAGCAAGATAATGAAATCTAACACTGAAAATTCAAATTTTTTGTTTAAATTATTTGTTAGATTACTTCTTTTGATTTATAATTAACATATTTATACTAAAATACACTATATTACTTGAAATTATGTTGAATTACATTAAATTACGCTAAATTACGCTAAATTACACTAATTTCGCTAATTATAATGAAATACGGTAAATTATGCTAAACTACGCAAAATTACACAAAATTAGGCCGATTTTGTGCCATCTTTCATAAATCATACAAAATAGTAAAAAATTCCAAAAATAGTAAAAATTAGTATTCTACAAGTTCATTATATAACTAATTTACTGAGATACTTAAATTGAATAATAGAAATGAAAATCTTATCGGAAACTTCAACTCAAGTTTTGAGGCTCTTCCCTTTGTTTTTTGGCAATTCTGAATTTTGAAATCCGACATTGCTAGCACTAACGCATGCATATTTTCACAAGCTTTTCTAAAAGTGGTCATTTACTGAAATCGGACACTCAAGCTTTCATCGTCGTTTTTCGCCTTCTCAGTAAAGATATCATCCATATTCATATGTAATTTACCGGAATTTACTGTATTTTAGCGTAATTTAATATAATTTAGCGTAATTTAATGTAATATAGTGTAATCCAACATAATTTCAAGTAATTGGGCGTATTTTAGTATAAATATGCTAATTACACATCAAAAGAAGTAATCTAACAAATAATTTAAACAAAAAATTCGAATTTTCAGTGTTATATTTCATTATCTTGCTCTTCATAGTGTTTCTTAAAAAATATATATATAAAAGAGAAACAAAAAATAGTTTCTAATTATACATCATTATGAAGACACACAGCAATTTACCGGAATTTACCGTATTTAAGCGTAATTTAACATAATTTAGCATAATTTAATATAATATAGTGTAATTCAACATAATTTCAAATAATATAGTATATTTTAGTATAAATATGTTAATTATAAATCAAAAGAAGTAATCTAACAAAAAATTTAAATTTTCAGTGTTATATTTTAGATTTCATTATCTTGCTCTTCATGGTCTCTAAAAAAAAAAATCTAGCTAGTTTCTGGAGAGAAGGAAACCGGCCAGAAAATGGCCGATTCGGACATTTTTCAAAAATCCCAAGAATTCTGAGGATATTTATTAATTTGTAATTAACTTTGGATATTAGTAAAAATGTCGGCCAAATCGACCATGAAAAAACAAATAGCGAAGGAAAAAGATAAGAGAAAAAGGTTCTGACAATGTAGGACCCATTAGTATGAAAATATAAGTCGATTTTTCACATCCCACCACCAACAGCTTTTTTAAAGTATTTTAATAGGACTCGATTCTCAAGAAAACCAAATGGCATTAATTTAATTTTTTAAACTTTAAGATGAAATGCAACGTAAATGACGGATGTCTGATAAATAATTAATTTTTATATATTACAAAAAGAAAAGAAAATTCTTTTTTATATGTCAAATATAAGTTTCTTTTTAATTGCAAGAAAAATTATATTACTTATATTCTCAAATGTGTTTATTTATATCATGCATGCAACCTATTTTGAAAAATATATATAATTTAACTTTATCAAACTAATCTAAAATAACCTGGTATTTTGGATGTGAAATTGTGTACACATGTGAAAATGCTAATTCTTCTAAATTCTTGTTTGTGTATATTTTGGGAAGATATCACATATCAGGTTTTTTAATTTTCAATTTTATGTATATTTGAGAACAGCGCCTAGTGCTTAGGGAGCACATATCAGTTTTAATGTTAATTTGGATTTTTTTTTGGGGTTTTAAGAGAAGTTTTATATTTCATGTTTTCAACAATTTCTGGTGGATTTTCTGTGATGGGCTAATATAGTTTATGTTTCTTGTTTGACTTTCGATGTGTATACGCGTATCCTATATAAATTATGATTGTTTTAAATAAAATCAGCATTTGAACCAGTTGACTCACCGGTGTTCATCGTTAACTCGAAGCTTTACTAGAATTTTCATTTTTAGCGAGGGAAGGAAAAGCATTTCCATGTATGTTTCTGTCCGTAAACCATTTTCTAGGATAGGCTCAGGAACTCAGGAAGGAAACAAGTAGCGCATGAAAATCCGTAGTCTACACTTGGTGGGATTCGGAAGGACTTTGCACACAAACAGGAAAAGAAAGCGCTAGCTAGCTCTTGTAGTTGTAGGGGTTCTGTGAACCGTATATATGTGGGGCCGGGATCGATATTAATTAATTAATTGTTCTCTTTTCGGTCACTTCCAGTTCCATATAAACAGTCCTACGTAACTAATACGCAACGCAACACTCCAACTCTGACCATTAATTAGCTCTACCTAGCTGCCTCCAACGTTGATTTTAATTGACCATACGGATCATACGGATCGAGAAGATTAACATGATTTGATCACTTTCTTGCAAGTGAGAATACAAGTATGCTATAAAGCTATGCTCCATTCCAAAAATTTGGCTAATTAAACATGACTTCAAAAAGATAAATTTTGTTGTTCACTTGGACAATTGCAAAATCATTAACTAATTAACTTTTCCATTTCATATGCATGAACCAAAACACATCAACAACACTATATGTCACCAAGAACTTAAAGGTAACTATTAACAAGTACAAGATCAATCTCAAATCCGTTTTGTACGTCTCACATCCCCTCATATGCAAGTTTCAGAAACTAAATTTCAAATATATCAGCTGGTAGGCTCTTCACCAGTCCGGTCCCTACTGCTCGGGCTCGCATCATCCATGGCACTGTTAGATGACACCGATGAAGTCGAAGAAGCTGGTTCAAGCACAACTGACCTTTGAGACTCATTACGTTGTCTATAGCTTTGCCCAGTGCCGATAGGTGGTAAGTTCGGTTGTGGATATTGCTGATTATTTTGGTATTGCTGTTGCCCCTGGTTAGCTACCCCCTGAAGTATATTCAGAACCATCGGAAGGAATCTCGCCGATAGTGTGAGAATCCCAGATAACTGCAAATGATATAATTATTCCAGTACTTGCTCTCTAATATTCTTTATTTGGTATGGTACAAGTTCTAGTTTAAATGAACCATACTGATACAAAATGTTTTTTTTTTAATGAAAAATAGGGATCATGTCCCTATTTATTTATTGATACTGATACAAAATGTTTAATCATGGACAACTGGTATGAGAGCATATGCCCTTACACAAGAGGTCATGAATCACCACTGATACTGCGACTGCAGCATTTTGTACAGGCAAGACATTCAGCTTTTGCAGGTTGAGAAATTTGGACATTTTGGTAATTATAAAATAAATTGTGTTATAATTTCATCCATTTCAGCAAGGGATGTGTTGTGTAACAAGGAATTTGTCTGATACATAGAGACAGCCATGCATCTACATACCGAGGTTCCAACATTAGCAAAAAAGGCAACTCAAATTGCACCTGAAGTTCCAGTCACCTTTATGTTTAGTGAGGGGTTCTGAACTGTAGCAATATAAGCAATGGAAATCATCGTATATTGGAGCACGGAGCATTTTCTTTTTTCTCTCTTCCCTACTCTTGGTTTCTGTGGCTTTCAGCTTATTTCTTATGTCCGTAAGTGGGTACCATGTTAATTAGATGTTTATTTTCTTTCCAGCTATAGTTTTCTTTACTATCAGCACTTTATTGTATTGTTACACACTATATCCTACTGCTACACAAGATGGCCACTACAGTTTTTGAACATGACTCAACTATGAATGATCACTTATTACTTATTAAGTGCACATGTTGAATGCATGTGAAGCAACTCATTTATATGTGCATACAGATTGCTTGATAAAATTAAATAAGAACCAGTTGTCTTACCAAGCCATGATGGAAGTATCCCGCGATGTTATATTGCAAAGCAACAGCATAAGACAAGAAGAAAACAACGAAAATGCCAAATAGGTAAAAGGGACTCCTGTTCACATAAGCCAAACAGGAAATCATTAGCAAAAGAATAAAAACAATATAAATTCGACATTTTAGTTCACAAAAGTTCATATTATCAAAAGTTTGACCTCAAAATAAAGGTGATAATGGCCATAAATTCATTGAATCCAAGAGCAATCATTACAATAACAGCCCAGAGAGGAGGCAGCTTGCTGTTGTTGCGCTTGTGTGCTTCCTGCATGTACAACAAGACCATGTTAGACAGTGATTGTGAATTACAATTTATTATATGCCCCTGAGAAAATCATGTATACCCCTTTAAAACAAAGACGTCTTAATTTATGCTTGTCAATACACTCATGCTATTCTAACTTCTGCAATATATACCCAAACTACCCTTCTGTTGTCTCTTTAAAATAATAGAACCAAGAAATGGGCAGGAAAGTGTAGCTTAGGACTCCTAGAAATAAGTGAAAGGGTCCAGACAACATTTGCCATAGATTGCAAATGGTATGCATGATGTTTCTCACTTTATGGTTGTATCCAGTGCACTAAAGGATAAGCCGTATCGACAGGTACAATTGTCACGCTAAGCAGACATCTCAATAAAATGTTCCGAACAAGATACTTTACCTGTGCTGTGATAGCCTGTGCAACTGCATACTCAGTTTCGGTATTAAACTGTCGCCAGTATGCTTTACACTGGACCGGTGTGATCAACGTATCTTTTGGAGAAACCTGTCAATAAAACATTTCCCACCAATTTAACAATTCTGTTTGCTCTCCAAATTAACAATGAATTTGCTAGTAGAAAGGTTGTGTGAGAAAAATTATGCTTGCCTCATCCCAAGTTCTTGAGGCGAGTGGATCTGTGGAGCCCTCAATATGCCTAGTCATAGATGAAGAGCCCACATCTAAAAGACTCGAGCGGAGAATGCGCTCAATCTTGTCTGCTTTATCTTCCAACCGTACAGCAGCCAACACTGATAATAGTTTTAGAGCCTACAAAATTGGAAAATAGAAGTTCAAGGAGTATCATACAGCCAGGACCGTGTATAAAGTATATTGGTGTTGCAAAATCAGCTGTTCAAGAAAATTTTAGCTGTTCTTTTGAGTTTGATGAAGAAAACAAAGGACGCATTCTAATATCTTCAAGGACAAGAATTGCACAGAAGTGACAACTAAAATGAGAATAAAGAAAACTAAAATAAAATGCTACCGCAGTACGGGCTTCCTTGGTGATAGCTCGTATGTCTTCCCTCCCAGTCCAAACCCTTGGCATCGAGTCCTTATCATGGCTAAATACAGCTGAAAACCTAAAGCAGATTATTTCACCATCAGCATCAGTGTAAACAGGATTGCATGCAAGTCAAAAGAGCACATCTGTAATTTACTAGACAAGCCATAAGCTACCTCTCCTTCATATGTATTAATGCTTTACTTGCTTCTTCTCTTGCTTTCTTATGCACTATGTCTCTGCTCACTTCTCTCAAACTCGAGATCATGGCATCATGAGTTGTATCATCAAGCTCAAAGCCAGAAAGTTCATCAGAAAATGACGAAACTGTCCTTTCGGTCTCGATTCTGTGTAGATGCCGAACAGATTGCCAAGTGTTGTCACTCCCTGCTTCCAGGATGGACTCCACTGGTTCCGATAGTGCTTCTTTTAGCCTCTCCTGATAATTTCATTAAAAAAATAACCAATTTAAGCCAACATCAGACTTCTTGTACGCATTGGCTATGCATTATTGGCATTCTATTCAGACCAAATTTCATTTTTCATTTTTTGGCTCTATACCCCTCAGACTGGCACCGGCCTTGAGGTATTCTTTCAATATTCTTCAGTTTCAGGGACTCACAAATGCAACCTTAAAATCTGGAAGTATATTAGGGTTGGTAACCCTGATAAGGATTAGGTCCTCACATGATCTCCAGTACCATTTCAAGTTTAAAGATTCCATATTTGCATGCAAGTAACATGGGGATGAGTGTTACTTGACACATAATTTAAAAATTGTGCGTAAACTATGCAAAACCAGGCTTCCTGAAGCTCAATTGGTAAAACATGTAGTTCGGGCCAAGACCAATTTGCATAATTATGACTTGTTTGGGCAAGCCCAGTTTAGTCTAACTTTGACAAATTTGCCCATAAAATGCTCATATTTTTGGCAATACCAGCATCATACAGGAATAAGGTTCTGAAGTTCCAAAACAATCATGTTGACTATTTCATTTTAAACTTGATGGGGTATTACCGATAACATTGCGCCAAGAGTGCTATATAAGGCTAGGCAATTGCAAGGAACCAAAATGTGGAAATTTCCACAAAAAAAAGAAGGTAACTAGTAGTAAGTTCTGAAAACCTCATAGAATCTCTTGAGCTCAGCCAATCTGACACTGCGAACTTCTCCAGCATATGCCTCAATGTCGCGCCGGAGCTTGTCTCTTACTTTTTTTGTGTCCCAGTTGGCATGCTTCACTATGGCGTCTGACAAGAGGAAAAAAAACACATAATGAAGGTTTCAATAAAATTAAATAGTTAACAACAAAATTTATCTCTGTAAGATTGACTGCTAGATCTTTTGACCACAGAAACTAGGGACTGATCACCAAAATTTGCATGCAGGATTGATTAGGTGGTATATTACATATACAGATGACAAAATTTGTATATTGTAACCTCATTTATCAGATCGATTGCAGGTAGGAATCTTGGCCAAAAGGCACAGAGTCAGAAAAATTAAAAAGAAAAAAAAATAATTAAGCATTTCTATTGACAGGGCTGGCTGCTGTAGTATGCAGCCAGGGCAATTCAAAACCAAGATATGACCCCATTAAACAGGAAGTAATTGATAAAAATGTCCAAAATAATTAAAAGAAGTGCAATGACAAAAGCACCAAATATGTAGAAAGGTTTTTCTAAGAACAAAGGAACTTTTGGATGTTTCACATATTACAGAATTTAGTAGCAAAACCTAGTCAGAAAAGCCTTTACCTTTTAAATTGGTATCAAATTCAAGCATCGCAGCCTCAGTACAGCTTCGAACAGATGGCATGAATCCCTTCTTTTCAGCTTTGACAGACCTATCAAGATCGTTCTTGAATTTTTCAAGAGCTCTAGACCTAAAATGTCCCAGCAAAGTCTGGAATGCTGAATGCACATACTGCACGAAAGAGGAAAAACCGAAAGAAAATATCAATATAATAGAAGGGAAGTTAAGCAAACAAAATTTTATAACAGTGCTGAAACAAAGATACTGCAAAGCATAAACTTGAAAAATTGATAGCATAAAGCGATGCCTGGTCCAAAGTGTAGGATACTGTACCTAATTCATGGAGGCTCTCAGGGGATTCTGAACTCATACCCCTTACAAACATTCAGTTTTTTCACAGGAAGAGAAAAAACTTAAATGTCTAGGATAGGTTACATAAACCACAATAAGTTCCGATTGGCATGTAGTAAGGTCGTACAAAAGCAAAGTCAGTTATAATACTCACATTTACAGCTTTGGTTTCTAGCTGTTGCCGCTTGGCAGTCCTTACGCCCTCCTCAAAATAGACTGCTTCAGAGTCATACCTACAAATAAACAAAAGTGTGGTCTAGCCTACATAAATCACACACCATCCAAATATTAACATAAAACACGGTACTAAACAAATGTTTAAACCATAATTAGTTCTCAAAATGCAGTCTAATTCAAAAAAAAAAAAGATGACCTAATACCAATGCTACATGACATGACAAGTGCCATTACAAAACAAATGTTTAAAAAATTCAAAATTTGGCCTTTAGTCAATTCATTATGGCTCCTATACTACAGATTATTTCCGTTGAGCGAGGACAGTACCAATGCACACATTACAGAGCACTTAGAAAAAGTGACATTAGTTGCAGTCTCACTCTGATAAATAGAAATCAAGGATTGAACTAAGTTTCTTTCCGAAGCCTGGTACTGGACCTGCTTGAACAGCTGCATTCAGCTCCAACCAATTCTGAATGAAGAAAGATAAACAAGAAAAACATCAATAGTAGATAAGTTATGATATTATCAGTAAACTCCAAGGAATGTCAGGTAACTTTTGTTGTCTGAAAACTTTACCTCGTCAGAAGTAAGTCGGCTAAGTTTTTCATTTGCAATCTCCTCACAACGCACAGTAGCAACCATGACCTACTTATGGATTAAACTAGATTAAGTTTATTAATTGAAGTGATCAGAAAATCAACACAAAACCACAAGAAATTATTCTAGGAAATTTTAAGTAGCTTTTAAAGTAAAACTAGGAAGCCTCAGAATAAATATCAGAACCCTTCAACTTATAGACCTATAAGAAAAGCTTTTATACAACTCAAAAACATTGGGCTTATAAGGAAAAAAAAATATAATTTAGATTAAAAGGCATCCAGCACAAACCTTGTGAGCAGGAAGATCAAGGTCTTTATTTTCACGAATAACTTTCCAAATTTGCTGTGCACTGAAAGAAAAGCCCGATGCAGGTATCACTCCTCTTCTATCGCCTGCTAAACCACCCGGTGCAATTGAGTTGAAAAACCGTTGCCTTAATTGCGAAACCTGCACCAATAAAATAAGATATAAATAAACAAAGTTAAACGACTTTGACGATTTTGTACATCCAAAATATATATCAGCCATAAATGATAACTGAAACTATCAAATGAAGGGTCCAATCGGAAAATATCCAATCTCACATTTGTGTAAGACAGGTACCGATTGTAAAATATGTTAAATTCAACAATCTTCTTACTAAGATGGTGGTGGAAACTTCAACCACCACAGAACTGTAAGAAAAGAATGACAGTCATGACATGCAAGTTTGAGGCTACAATAATAGTGAACTGGTCAACAAAGGAGGAAAATGCATCTCCAATTATCTATGGATGTCTCAACAAGAAATAAATTCAAAAAACAAAATATAATGTGTAAACTATATTATAAAACCTGCTCCTTGAATTGCTCTTCCTTCTCTTCAAAACTTGGCAAAGCAGTGACTTCCACCTTCATTTCCAAAAAGATAAAAAGAAGTCATATCAGATAACAAAGCTACTTTGAATGGTTTAAATAACCAAATGAATAAAATAACTTACATTAAAAAATTCACTTAGTGGCGTATCCTTGTGCGCTTGTGGCTTAGAAACAGAGTCCCATATCTTGCAAATTGAAGTTCATAATAGCAATAAATAAATAAACTATATAAATGGTCTGCGCAAAATGAATTAAATAGAAACAACATAGAAAATTCATACCTTCTGAATATCTTCCCTTAACACAGGCTCCAGATACTCCATCGGGGTCTAAGGAAAGAAACCAAAAAAAAAAAAAGTTAATTCAAAACAAAATAAAAGAGAAGCAAAAAGAACAAAAATATTTAAATTAATATATAATACAAACCTTAGTTTTGTCTCGAATCACAAACAGCAAAGTAGTCTTGCGTGGACTGAAAAGGCGCATCATCACCTTCATAAGAATAAAATATGTACAGAAAATTGTAATAATTACAAATATATCCTAGGAACATAATATTATTTTGTAAAACAAGCGATGATGCATACCACCGGTACAACAAGTCCTAAGTGTTGCATAAATTGCTCAAAACATCCCCAATACTTTTACAACAAGTCCTAAGTATAGCAAGTACTTTTATAAAGGAATATACTATTCAGAATCTTCAGGACCAATATAATGTCTTTTAAGAGTTTTGTAATTTTCCAAGCATTGAGATAGCACAACAGATCCTCTCAAAACCTAAAAACTGAAATAAATTTGAGTTAGATTTTAGAACCTGAAAAACGGTCTTCAATAGAGGCTTGTTAGCAGCTTGCTCTCGACCTATGTCGTGACACCACCTGTACAGGCCACAGCAGATTAGAAAGAAAGCATACAAGATCACAAAAGGAAAAGACAAGTATTTTTTTTAGGATTATAGAGATAAAAATTAAGCGCACATGTTAATCAAAACGATGTCGGAGACTGCAAGGGCAAAAAGGGCAGTTTGCTTTTCAAATGTAGTATCATCCTGAAATAAAAATAATAAACAAACCAGAAAAGGTCAACATATCAAATTTCGATTTTCGAACACTCTCTCCTACTGTTGGTTAATAAAATCCAAGTAGGCCCCCACAGCCATCTTGTTCAAAAATGTTGAAGAGCAGTAGTGAGCTCCACAGCCAAGTTTTGATGGGATGTAATTAAATTTTTTTTTTGTCCATTCGTGGGACTGAGAATTTCTTGCCAAATAAGACATGAAAACTTGGTGAATACTTTCTTAAGAAAATGAGGTAATAATTAATGCATTAAGAGTGTAACTTTAATTAATTATCAAGCAGACCTAAGCAAGAATGAAAAGTTTTATCAAACCATGAAAAAGAAAAAATGAAACAAGAGGTTTCAATATGAAAAAGAAAAATATCAGAATAACAGAATATCAAGGTACAACCTCTCCTCTTTCCCTCCCATCTGTACCCTCCAAGTCCATGACTATAGTACAAGGCTCAATGCCAATGCCTTTCGCTATCCATATGCCTTTTGTAGTCTGGCTCCTATAAACCGAAAAAAAAAAAAAAAAAAAAATCAGACTTTAAGAAATGTTTCCCTCCTTTTGTAGTCTGGCTCAATGCCAAGATAAAGTGCTGGTCACATGTTAGCATGTCAAAAAGTACATCCATACTAGGTATATGTACTAGTATGAAGCAGATTCAGCCAATGTGTGGCTTCCCACTGGTTACTGCTGAAACATATGATGTTCAGCCCGGGCCAATACCTCCCATGTAAACTGGATAACAAAGAAAATGGCATACTTTTACCACAATCAAAGTGATGTTAATTTGGTTTGGATGTGGCATGCTACCTGCATTAGACCTGACATGTTTGGCTATACATATGAAATACCATGCTGAAACAAGAATGTAATAAAGGAACTCCAAAGAATTTGAAAGAAGAGAAATATTGTGAGCTAATATTACCGTCCTCTAAAAGCATCCATTTCTCTGAAATTAGTCTTGAATAGATGATTAAGCAATGTGCTTTTACCTATCAACCAACAAGTAAAAAGAAAGCAAATGAACATGTGAACTCATAGGTAGACAAATTAAGCAATTTCTCAGTAACAGCAAAGCTGAGAGTTAAACACCTAGTCCAATTCCCCCACTAAATTCATAACCCATGCCTTGTATTGGGTAAAATGAAAAGCATTTGGGCATTTTCCAAGTCCAATTCAACAATTGAATACAAATGAGGAGGCCATACCGCTGCTTTGTGGGCCCATGATGGAGACGACGGCGTAGGAGAGGCCGCAGTCGGCCAGCCTGACCTCCTTGATGAACTGCTCTAACCCCTCCACGTTGAACTCCCCATCTCCATCGATCAGCTGCGTCGAGCCGCAACCATCGCCGTTCATTTTTCTCGCCAAATCCCTTCCTCCTTGATTGTTTCTGTCCGATCACAATCGACACTGAATAGAATTCAAAAGAGATGAATCGAATAGAATGATGTGGAACTGGAATTACACGTAAAGATGTTATATAGGTAACCAAAGTTAGTTTACATGTTCTGTGCCTGGTCATATATGTTGCTACCTTTAAGCGGGTCAAGACAGGCGCGGATAACCAACCATATATGAATATGACACGAAAGACAGGAATGTAACAAGTTCCCCAAGCAACAAAATTTCGTACATAACTTTCTGTAACGGGTGGTGCAAGAAGTTTATATCCCTTTACCGTGAGTGACCTGGTATAGGAACAGTGACAGAGAAGTATAACCAGGAAATGCATTTCAAAAGAAGCCGTAAAGGTGGAGTGGTGAGGAGGTAAAGAATACCACAATAATGAATGGGCTTTTGCTTAATTGCTTTGCTTTCTAACAACGGCCCAACCAACTGCAACTGCAACTGCAGCACAGCAGCACAGCAACAGAAGAATACGGATTCTAGGTTCTGGCAATTGTATTCCTAGTTTCTGTCCCATACCATATATATGTTGCAATTTTATTCAAACTTTCTTACTACTAGTTCAATGTCTTTTAATCTTTTTCACATCTAGTGCATACCTCATTTTTATTCATTTCTTTTCAGTTTTTACATTGTATAATTATATGCTGGTATCAAATATTAATTGCAAACATATATAATATATGTGATATTTTGATCATTAAGATCTAACTTTGGCAAATTTCATTAACTTCAAGGGGGTGGGGTAATGTAAAGTTACTGTCTTATATGTCAGAAAATATTTTTCCATTTAGTTTCAGATTCTTAATTTTGTTTGTTTTAGTTTTATAACAATTGATGTAGAGAAGAAATGGACGGCAATTTGAAAACCTGGATCTGAGTTTACTCTACTTATTTTTACTTTGTTATATATGTAGTGTTGCTTAAGTGAATAATTCTTCCATATTTATCCCCTTTGAAATATCATATTATATTAAGTAGAATTTTGACATATATATATATAGAGAGAGAGCTGGGCTATGATGAGTTGTGAAGTAAGAGGTCATTTTTACTTCATGCTCATATTTTCATTTTGAAAATCCAAACAACCGATCTGAACCGCTGAACATGTTCTCAATATTGAAATTGTACTTGGAGACTAAATTTTACATTTTTGGAATTATTTTACTATTTATTAAGCCACTTTGAAAATCGCTGATCCAGTGGTTCAGAAAATTTTACTGTTTTTTACTATTCACAGTGGATCAGCGATTTTCAAAGTGGCTTAATAAATAGTAAAAAAATTCAAAAAATGTAAAATTTAGTCTCCAAGCACATTCAATATTTAGAACATGTTGAGGTTCGGATCGGTTGTTTGGATTTTCAAAATGAAAATATGGCGTGAAGTAAAACGTTTATTTTACTTCACAACTCACCATAGTCTCTCTCTCTCTCTCTCTCTCTCTCTCTCTCTCTATCTATCTATATATATATATATATATAATCTGGCTAATATGCTACGCGTAGCATAGAGGGCCTCCGTGCTACGGCTCAATTTTTGAGTTTTCAAAATCCTAATGATCGATCCGAACCGTTCAACATGATCTCCATATGAATATGTACTTGCAAACCAAATTTTACATTTTCTAGAATTTTTTTACTATTTATTAAGCCACTTTGAAAATTGCTGATCCAATGGTCCAGAAGATTTTACTGTTGTGTACAAATTACTGTTTTTTCAAAGTGGCTTAATAAATAGTAAAAAAATTCTAAAAAATGTAAAATCTGGTCTGCAAGTACATATTCATATGGAGATCATGTTGAACGGTTCAGATCGACCATTAAGATTTTGAAAACTCAAAAAGTGAGCCGTAGCACGGAGGGGCCCTTATATACGCGTAGCATATTAGCCAGATTCTATATATATATATGCACATATACAAATTTACACAACCCAACATCTCTAAATATTTCATCAATACTCGATATGATGCGATTTCCCTATTCTTGAATGGTGCAGTGTTACAAGATTTCCTAATTACAAGCACTCTTATCCAATTTATCCTAAAGATTACAAAAGTTGTTGATTAATTATATCCTTCTTCCTTGATTTCTTCTCTATGCTTCAGCCTAAATAATACAAGGAACTCTGCCAAATGCCTTTCACCTAAGATAATATAATATTTATTTAATACTAATATAATATTTTAAACTAATATTGTATTACATTTAACAATTAAACTAATATTATATTACATTTAATTTTTAAACTAATATTATATTATATTATATTTAATGTAATATTTTATTTAATACTAATCTAATAATTAAGATATTATTATATTACATTTAATATTTAAATTAATATTATATTATATTTAATATTTAAACTAATATTATATTATAATTAATCTAATATTTTATTAATACTAATCTAACATTTAAAGTAATATTATATTACATTCAATTTTTAAATTAATATTATATTATCTTTAATATAACATTGTATTTAATATTAATCTAATTTGATATTATATTTATTAATATTAATCTAATATTTAAATTGATATTATATTACATTTAATATTTAAACTAATATTTTATTTAATACTAATTTAATCTAATATTATATTTAAAACTAATATAATATTTAAACTAATAATTATGTTACAATTAACATTTAAACTAATATTATATTACATTTAATATTTAAACTAATATTAAATTACATTTAATATTTAAACTAATATTATATTACATTTAATATTTAAACTAATATTATATTACATTTAATATTTAAAATAATATTATTCTATATTTAATCTAATATTTTATTTAATACTAATCTAATTTGATATTATATTTATTTAATACTAATATAATATTCAAAATAATATTATATTTCATTTAATATTTAATGACTAAAATATGATATTTAATCTAACATTTTATTTAATATTAATCTAATTTGATATTATATTTATTTAATACTATATTAAAATTAATATTATATTACATTTAATATTTAAACTAATATTTTATTTAATACTAATCTAATCTAATATTATATTTATTTAATACTAATACAATATTTTATTTAATACTAATTTAATATTTAAACTAACTCTAATTGAGAGGAATCAAATATTTTATTAATATCACTAACCCCAACTAGCTCTATTCTTGCTAAACCACTACTTTTATGGGTTAGTAAAATAGAGCTATTCTTGAGCTAACTCAATTTGCTAATTTGTGTTTGGATCACCAAGACTTGAGAATATGGAGCTAATCCAATGTTAGCTCTATTCTTGAGTCGTGCAAACGCACCCCAAAATTTTAAAGTGTGACGCATATTCAACTTTTAGATAACTAACATTAAAATTGTCGATACTACTGTGATGGTAGCAGTGAAAAATAATACCCCAATCCGAGTCGAACAATTACCGCTCAATTTCACGACAGCACTCAGAGTCTTGACAGGCGACATGCACCAATCTCAGGTACTGACCTTTTGTAATATACTGTGGACTCTATGGAAAACAAGGAATGAGGAAATATTCTGTGGCGTCAAGCCAAACCCTCTGGTCACACTGAAAAGAGCCAAGGCACTCGATTTCAGTCACAATAGAGATGAAACCGCCACACCCAAGTTAGAAAACCCAGTACTGGTACCGACCGGTACACATGTGGTTCTCGTTGATGGATCATGGGACAACACAAAGGCAGCCGGAATAGGGCTAATCTACTATGATGGGCAAGGGGTCTTACAAAGGACACACAGTACCTACTTAATGGCGCAAGACCCACTGCAGGTTGAGGCAGCAGCTTTAAACCAAGCTCTGGAACACATCTGTACCATAAGGGGTATCGGCTGTGAAACAACATACCATGTATTCACGGACTCGAGTTCATTGGTGAAGGCCATTACGCAAGCAAACATAGACGGGCTACCTTCGTGGCAGGCGGCACAAATAACGGCAAGATCCATTCAACTGGTACAGCAAATGGAGGGGCAGGTACTGGTAAAATTTGTTCAACGGAATTATGTGGAGCAGGCACATAAGATGGCAAATTGGGCGTGACGGACAAGGAATACTTTCAACGGATACCCACAGGAGGCCTTTAGACAGGGACTACGGATGACAACATCACTGGACGGAACAAGATTTGAGTATGCCACTGAAAGTTGAAGCAAAGAGATAGTTGCAGTTTGAACCTGGTATCGAAACTAAGGGTATCAGACATGCTTTGTTTTAGATTTCATTTTAGATCATTTAAGTAGTCCAAGTAGGTAGTTTAATTTTAATGTTGTTTTTTAACTTCAGTTGTTTATTTACATTCCCTAATTGTAATCCTTAAACTTCAAGTAATCAATATAGGCCTACGGGTTTCTCCTAAAAAAAAAAAAATAATACCAGTACAATACAAATAGATGACATCACTCTGAACGATTCTTGTTCTTCTTCTACTTTTTCCTTCGACGGCTAAAATCGCTTTCTCGCAATTTCATCTTCTCGACGATCGATGCGGTCGTTCGGAAAAGCAAAAGGAGGAAGAGCGAGAGGAGTTGAGAGATGGCTAAGCAGCTCGATGGCTCGAGAGAGCGAGAGGAGCGAGAGAGAACGAAGGATAGCTAGGTTTCTAGGTAGGTTGACAGTGGTGAAGGAAAGAGCCAACAGGGAGAGAGGGGAACTGGAGAGGACAGGAGAGGACTGAACGAATTTTGTTTTTCCGCTAATCCGCAATTAGATCCAGTACAAATCTTAACGCGAGATGTGCGGATCAGATTGTGGCTTATTTTTGGATCATAAATTATTGGAGCAGCGGAACTAGTGGTTTGACACTGCCCGGGGGGGCTGTCCGAACCTGGTCCGCCCGTGCCCAGTGCCCGGGGTACCCGTACCCAAGCGCGGGTATACCCGGGTAAACGAGTACATGGGTACGGGTCTTAAACGGGCAGGTCCCCTATTTTTGGAGAAAACCCGGGTGTACTGATCAGAGTCAAAATGATGATGATTTACGTAGGGTTTTGGCTTAGGTTTTACATATTTTCTCACACTTATGTTTAATATTTCAGAGAAAAAGGCTACTGTCACCCTTCTTTATGTTTTATTGCAGAAAACAGGTTTTGAGACTATTTCATGTCAAAAGGAGCTAGAATCAGGTCAATCGGATCAGCGATGCCTTCAACCAAGTCTTGGTTACGGTCCGTATTGGTTAATACGGACCAGACATAGCACAGACTCAGAAGATGGCGCAGGAAGTTACAACCATAACCGCCAAGGTCTCATTACGGACCGTATTACCTGATACGGTCCGTATCAGAAGGCGTCTCTTGGGAAATAACTGCCGACAGCTGTTTCCAGATTGATTTCTTAGCCTCCAATCAACCTCTACACGTCCCTACACTCCTATATAAGGCCCCTGGGCAGATAGAATAGGCATCTTTGTACTTAGGGTTAGATTTGATTAAAGAGAGAAGAGAGGAGTGATTGTAACCATACCGTTCCGCGGCTAAGTTCATTTTCTTAGGGCTAGGCAGTAAACCTTGTTACTCTTGATGTTTTGATATATATATTTCTGTTGATTATGGTTTCTTGTTGTTGTATCGAATATGCTTTTGTGATTTATTATCTCTTCATCTAATTTCAATGATCTAGTTTGAGTTCATTAGGGTAGTGACAGTGCTTTAATAACTCTTTAAACTATTTGGATGAGTTAGCCTCGTTGAGATCTATTAGGTTTATGTGAAAAAAACCTTCGCGGGGAAACCATAAACCAGAACAACAAAACGCATGACCAAATTCCATCATTTGCGTAAGGTAAATCGCAGTGATCTGTGTAGTAATTTGGGAGATAAGAGACCCGATAGTTGCGTAAGGTAAATCGCATTGTCCTGAGTAGAGTCTCGATGAAAGATCTGTGATTCTGGCGTAACATAAATCGCAGTGACCTTTGTAGTTATCTTTCATAAAACAACAACAGGAAATCAGACGCAACAGGAATATATTGTCAAGGCGGATTGAGTGACAATGGTGTGCCAAAACCCTAGGAATTCTCATCTCTTTAATTACTTTTAATTGTTTCCTAATTTACATTGATCAACAAACATCTCTCAAATTTCAGATTTCGTCTAGCCTTTCGAAAGGTTGTGATTCGATCGCTCAAAGCATTGAACCAATATTCCCTGTGGATCGACCTCGCATATACTACTCGATAAGGATTGTGCGCTTGCAGTCCGAACCGATAGCATTTACGAGTTTATAAATATTAAAAGAAACATTGCTCTCTTTTGAGTGATCATGTACCCGTACCCGCTGTACCCGAACCCGCCCCGGGTGTACCCGCACCCGTTTACCCGAACCCGTGCACTCGTGTACCCGGACCCGTGTACCCGCCCGGGTTTACCAGAACCCGTTTACCCGAACCCCTTTTTTTCAAATTTTTTCCCCTCCGGTTCTACAGTAACCGGTTCAAATCAATCAAACCGGGTGGGTCCCACCTGTCATTTCTGTCCCGTACGGGTGGGTCCCACCCGTCAATTCTCTTTTTTTTCAGATTTATTAAATTTCAAATATTATTCTCCCTCCAATCAAAACTTTATATATTCACCCCTCTTCCTCTCAATATTTTCACACCCTCTCATTCTCTCAATCTCTCAATCTCTCATAATCTCATTCTCTCATTCTCTCAATCTAAAATTTTATTATTTTCAGTTTTTAAATTCATTGTTTAAAAAAAATATAGTTGTAAATTTAATTCATTCTACAAATACGCAAACGGAATTACGAAGGTATCGGAATTACGAAGTTCGGCACCTCCCGCAAGATTTTTCCGCGAGATTTAAAGGTTACATTTATTTCATGTTAGATTAATTTATTTTTGTAGAGTAAATTTAGTTTATGCTAGATTTATTTTTGTAGAGTAAATTTAGTTTCATGTTAGATTAATTTAGATTTGTTAAATTTGTTAAGTAATTAGATTTGTTAGATTTATTTTACGTTAGATTTGTTAAATTTGTTAAGTAATTAGATTTGTTAGATTTATTTTATGTTGGATTTGTTAGATGTGAAGTAATTAGATTTGTTTTGAATAGGTTTGATTTTATTTTTGAAATTCGGATTTATTTTTAATAGGTTAAAAAAAGATGTTAGATTTGTTTTTTTGAATATGTGAAGTAATTAGATTTGTTTTGAATAGGTTTGATTTTATTTTTGAAATTCGGATTTATTTTAATAGGTTAAAAAAAGATGTTAGATTTGTTTTTTGAATATGTGAAGTAATTAGATTTGTTTTGAATAGGTTTGATTTTATTTTTGAAATTCGGATTTATTTTTAATAGGTTAAAAAAATATGTTAGATTTGTTTTTTTTTTTAATATGTGAAGTAATTAGATTTGTTTTGAATAAGTTTGATTTTATTTTTGAAATTCGGATTTATTTTTAATAGGTTAAAAAAATATGTTAGATTTGTTTTTTTGAATATGTGAAGTAATTTACATTTATTTTTTTGAATAGGTTTGATTTTATTTTTGAAATTCTGATTTATTTTGAATATGTTAAAAAAATATGTTAGATTTGTTTTTTTGAATATGTGAAGTAATTTACATATATTTTTTTGAATAGTTTTGATTTTATTTTTCAAATTCGGATTTATTTTGAATATGTTAGATAAATAGATTTGAATATGTTAGATTTTATTTTTTAAATTCGGATTAATTTTTAAATATGTTAGATAAGTAAGTTAGATAAATAAGTTTGATTTGTTAGAGTTATTGTTGTAAAATAGATTTTTAAAATAAGTTAGAACAAGTTATATTTATTTTGAATTAGATTTAGAATTTTAAAATTTGAATTAGACTTATTTTTTTTAAAATAGATTTTTTAAATTTGAATTAGACTTATTTTTTTAAATTTGAATTAGACTTATTTTTAAAATTCTACTTTTTTTTTTTTTGAAATTCGGCAATGGCAGCAGAGGACAGAGGCTTCCTGCCTTGATTTTTTTTTCTTTTGAAATTCGGCAAAGGCAGAGGGCCAGAGGCTTCATGCCTTTTTTTTATTTTTCTTTTATTTACTTTAATTTAGATTTAACTTAGATTTGAATTCAATTTAGATTTAGATTTAGATTTAGATTTAGATTCAATTTAGATTTAGTTTAATTTATATTGAATTTAGATTTACATTTAAATAGGTTTATAATTTCGATTTATTTTTAATAGGTTAAAAAAATATGTTAGATTTGTTTTTTTGAATATGTGAAGTAATTTACATTTATTTTTTTGATTTAGGTTTAAAAGATGACATCTCCTAATCGCGAGTCGGTAGAGGAATTTCAAGCGAGAATGTTACAAGAAATTTTTGGCCCACCTCCACCTATGCCACCACCTAATTATCCACAAAATTATCAAAGAAGGGATCAAACGCTAGATTTAAATTATCAACAACCCCCCCAAATGTATGCACCGTATTATACTTCAAACGATCCAAACATGTATATTCCACAAGAAACACATCAACCGACACCACCATATGCATATGGAGGCACTTCTTCTGTAGCATCGAGTCAAGTCACCCCCCCTATAGAAGGTACTCCTTCGAGAAGTGTCATTGAAATTGAAGAAGAACCAATCCTTCCTCCGACAAGTGTCCCCCCAGAACAACAAGTGGTAAAGAAGACTAGAAGAGTTCCTAAATACAATCAGCCGTGGGTCAAATGGTACAAGGTGACCACAGATGAGAACGGCCACATGCATACCCTTGAATGTAAGGTAAAAAATTGCAAGAAACTGTTTTTTGTGTATAAACAAAGTAGTGGTATGACCAGCTTTAAAAGACATGTCGAAATGCACCAAATGAAGGGTGAGGTTCCAAGTGAAAATGTTGGACCGAGACAAATCCAAACCCTTATAAACGCAGATGGTACCAGAACCAACCCAAAATACGATGAATCAAGAATGCTTAGTGAACTGGCCCGGTACATTACCCACAAAGAACAACCAATAAGTATGGGTGGTTGCATGAGTTTTGCCCGGTTAGTCATTCGGGGGTGTGCTCAACCAATGTACAAGAGGATCCATCATAGAAAGATGGTTAGTGAAATTAATAACCAGTTTACCAGAACAAAAGATGAGCTCCAAGCTATATCTGCATACCAACAAAATAAGGTCTCACTTATCTCTGATATATGGACTGCCGGTAAACATGGCCTTGGGTACTCTTGTGTTACCGGCCATTGGATCGATGATCAGTGGGTATTACAAAAAAGGATATTAAGTTTTTGTGTGTTAGATTCCCCGCACTCAGCACATGTAATTTTCAAATCCATTATTGAGGTGTTACAAGAGTATAACCTTAAGAGAGATAGGGATAACAAGATTTTTTCTATTTCATTCGATAATGCTAGTAACAACGTAGCTTCCATTGAGATTTTTAAACGGTCACTAAACCCGATTATGAATGGTGCAACGTTTCACCAAAAGTGTGATTGCCACATACTTAACCTCGTCGTGAAGGCGGGCCTTAAAACAGAAGCCGTAAAAGATTTGATCAATAAATTAAAGGATTGTCTGTCCCACATTGTTTCAACTATGGATTGAGCAAGTTGAAAGTTCCTTGGGATATAGATACCCGTTGGAACTCTACATATAGGTTTCTGAACCGATGCCTTCCTTACAAAGCCGTCATAGGAGAGTTTTTGAGAGGCTCCACCCCCGAGGGAATGGCTTGGAGCCCAGCCTCAAAGAATGGGAGCAACTACAAACCCTGAGTAATTTCTTAGGAACCTTTTTTAATGCAACCGTCAAATTATCCTGCTCGTACTCACCGACTGCATTTAAGTTGATCAGACATCTCTATAACATCTCCAAGGTGTACCGTGAATTGGAACAAGCTGAAAGCAAGTACTCCACTCTCACACCGATCGTAGATGCCATGAAAGAAAATTTTCTAAAATATTGGGACGATGTACCCCTCCTGGCCATTATCGCAAGCTGCCTCAACCCGGCATACAAGAAGTATTTCACGGTCAAAATAATTGCAGCGTACAAAGAGAATCTACATTTAGACAACACCGGGGTGGAGGCATTCGTGACTTCGAAGTTCGATGAGATGTTTAACATATACAACTCAAGAATGGGTGACAACCAAAACCCGTCTTCGTCCCGTGCCGCCCCTAGGTAACAATATAAATATACATGTGTTTTTAATCTTTATTATTTATAATATCTACATTATTTGTCCACTAATTTTTTTAATTTTTTAATAGTTCCACTTCCAGGAGCACTAGCAGTGGTGGATTGTTAGCAGATTTCCAATCGGAGATCCAACCACACACATCCACAAACGAGTTAGTGGTTTGACATCATGACGTGGTGGTAAGAGGAATCAAAGAAACTATCCAACACTGGCGATGATGGCTCGCGAGGTATTTTCCGTACCCGTGTCAACCGTCCCTTCCGAAAGTTGTTTTAGTTCGGCGAACAGGATCCTCTCCGACAAACGCAGTAAGTTGGGTGCACATGTTTTTGAGAGACTTGTGTGCTTGAAAGATTGGATTGATGCTGATGAGCGCAACCAACATCGAGATCATCAAGAATCATCATCCGGAGTCGACACTGAAGAAAGCGGTACCGAGCCGCGGCCCGCGGCTAATTCGGATTCAGACGGTGCGGAAGAGAGCGAACAATGGTATATGAATCCAAACTACTAGATAGGTAGTGTCGGTATACATTTCTAACCTCTTTTAATCTCTATGGTTATTTTTAAATTATAATTTCTAAACGTTTCAATTAGTTCTTAAATTATTCATTTTAAAGAAGAATTACTAACAAAAAAAAAAGTTAGAACTCCGCTTATGTTATTTTACATAGCCAGTCCCAAGCCCGGAATAAAGGAGGAGGGTAACTTTTATCTTTTAATCTATTGTTTTAAAATAATTCATATTTATTTTTAAAGTAATTGATTTAAGAATTTTTTTGAATAGGTTTTATTGTTTTAAAGTAATTGATTTAAGATATTTTTTATTTATATTTTATTTAACCGTTTAAAAATAAATGAACGTTTAGAAAATATATTATCAATTTAAATTGAACGTTTACAAAATATATTATCAATTTAAAATGTAAACTACAAATTTCGAGATATAAATAAATTATGAAACTATATAATTAGAATGAGAGTTTGAAAATAAAATAAAATTACTCGTGTAAAGAAATAAATAATTAGACTTGTACTTAGCCGAATAAATATACAAATTTTCGCACAAATAATTTTTATATATAAGTTACAAATTTTATTTATTTAGGAATTATAAAAATGTGACTTGATAATTTTATGTATATATATATATACAATATTTGATATTGAACTATTCAGATTTTAAAAGTCAAATTATAAATACGTAATAATATTCGTACGACACTGTAAAAAAAATAAGAAAAAAAACAGAAAACAAAACAGAAACAGAAAAAAAAAAACCCGTCTACCCGAGACGGGCACGAGTTTGAAACGGGCAGGGCAGACTTTTTAAAAAAAAAACCCGTCTACCCGTCTATCCGTGCCCGTTGTACCCGTACCCGTTGTGCCCGCTACCCGTCCCGGGTTTTGCCCTGCCCGGCCCGAGGTACCCGAGAGCAAATCACTAAGCGGAACCCTCCTCCTTTATTAGATAGTAATTTATATGGTTTTTTAAATAATGGACCAGAAACGTTTTTATTTTATTTTTTATCATATTATGACATGAGATGTTGTATTTGAGTTAGATTATATAAGCTATTAATTTTTTTGTGGTATTCATTACTCATTTGAAGACTTAATTATGAATAAGTTGAATATATGCTTAACTGATAGAGACACAGTACAGTAGGAAGAAGACTAAATTTGAGGAGGTAAGGTAGGTATGAATACAAAAATACATTAATTCTCTCATTCTCTCGTTCTCTGCAACTGCAAGGGAACACCCGCGAAACTTCTTTCTGCCCAATAAACAAAAAATAAATAAAAATAAAAAATACAAAGAAATCTAAGCAAGCGCGTTTTCGGTGGACTTGTGCGATCGATGTTTCCTGCATGCTCATCCATTAATTTCAGCGATGCGATGTGATGTTTTCTCGTAATTTTTCCACTTTGCCATTCTCTCTCTCCTAGAATTAAATACTAGCAGAGTCCATATGGTTCTATCGTAATTTTATTTCAAAATGAGCGTCAGTTTTGTAAGACAGTAAGAGTAAACTTATTTAATGTTACATAGAGAGAGCGTCGTCATGCACTTGTTTGTTTCAACCCCTTCCCTTCCCTTCCCTTCCCTTCCCTCCAGGCTCCAGCCTCCAGAAATTGAGATTCTATTAAAGGAAGTTGAAAATTGTTACAGGCTTACAGCGCATATTTTTAGCAAGCGCCAAGGATCGAGGGAGGAGAGAGATGCTGCCTGGCGTGGAATTAGCGAGGAAGCGGCGGTTTCACAACCACGAGATCCAGCCGTGGGTCCCACAGGGTGGTCACATTACCCAGTCGCGGGGCGCCGGCCCACTCCAATCCAGCATGGCGGAGCCGGCTATGGCCGCTCGGATAAGGCTCCAGGAGAAGCTGCGCGGTGCAGGTGCAGGTGCTGGTTCAACCTCAACCTCCCCATCCAATTCAAGTTCCAGGTCAGTTCAGTTATCCCCCTTTAACTTTTCTATTTTTGCAATACCAATATCGACTTGCATGCTATATATTGGATGATCGAGCAGATTAATTAATTATATATAGTTCTTGCAAGATTGTATATATGTTTAGATAATTCGGGACCAAATATTGCGGGTAATTAGATTTAGACCGGATATATATGGTTTACAAATATTAATTGCGTGTTGTTCTTTAGGTTCCTAATTTTGAATTGTGTTCTTCTTACCTTAATTTGGTGTGCAGTTGTACACAACTAACTGCACATAGCATTAATTCTTTTAACTGGTGTGCTTGTAATTGCACGCTCTAATCCTTAAAATTGCTGTTACAGTACTGTCAAAAAGAATATATATACATATAGTGAGTGACCTGAATTCTAACATGCATGGCAAACTTAATTTTACAGATGGAGTCAGTTTATACATGATGGTGCAAACACATCAAGGCAGCAAAACACGAGGACGACGACAAGTATAAATAGTGCCATGACACAGAGGTTAAATCAGGTTGAAGCAACCGCAAAGCCTGCAGTTCCTGACAGCCCCTTTTTGAAGAGACTAGTATCAGTATCGAGGGCAGACGAGCTGTTGTGTGCTGTTTGCCTGGAGAAGGTGAGGGGGAAGAAGAAGAAGGTGATGCGCCTTCCTTGCTCTCACAAGTATCATTCGGACTGCGTACTCCCATGGCTGGCTGCCCATCCCGACTGCCCCTGCTGTCGTACCGCTGTACCAGCAACTGTCATGCTTTCCTAACACTCTGCAATCTGCATGCATATTTATTTACCTTTTGGATGGTTCAGACTTCAGGGAATGTGTGTTATTCATTTGTTTTCTCACTTGTATTGTTGAACCGGGGAATATAACTTTTCTACAGATCAAATAATATGGCTTATAGTTTTGAGCTTAATAGTTCGTCTGAGTTGTTTGAGTGTCTGATAATCAAAGGTAAGTTTACAGTTGTACTGATACTGACACTATTTTCAGAACAACACTGATAAAATAAAAGAAAAATATTTATAATTAGAATTGGTAGGGATGCGCCAGGCCGATGCAGTAGTGCAGCGCACAGGCGACGCTTAAGAGCCCCAGTAGCTAGCTACTGTTGTGGGCCCTTCCCCCAATAAAAATTAATTTAATATCATTGTGAACGCATGGTCCACATATCAGATATTAAACTGATAAGAACAGATACTACACTTGATCTTAGCCAAAAGGCCGAGAAAGGTATGAGTTGCCGTGAAGCCTCGCTCAGTGTTTTATAGGAGCTGCAGAGACTCAGAAAAGATCGCACAGCAGTGTGGGACTAAAAGAGCGTTTTGCTGAATTCTGAAGCGAACCGGTCGTCGTGCATGTATAGTTTGTTTTTGTTGTCTTATAATGGGCTGGGCTGGGCTGGGCTGGGTTATTTCTGGACCAGAGGATCGATTTTAGTATGGGCCTCGCGTTAGTAGACTGTAGAGGCTTCTAATTCTATTGGTCCTAATCCTAATTTGTGGAAGTAATATTTTTCTTCATCATACTTATATATTTATGAAATATTGTCTCCGCTTGGTTTTGCTGGTTTTGTTGGTTTTGTTGGTTTTGTTGGAGATGAAATAGTTTTCAAACTATTTGGTAATAAATAGAGTACAACTAGGGTGTTCATATGTTCACCAATCCTCTTGGTGTGCTTAACTTGAAAAATTATCGAAATTGTTTCAATCATCAATATGCTTCACCATCAGGTTGTATCTGATGGTTGATAAACATGGCAGCTTTTGAACTACTGCAATTTAGCAAACAATTAATGATTCCCCAACAAAAAATGAGCCAAGTAAGTAAATTGAAAGAAATTGCATAAAGCGTGTCTTTTTAATTAAGTTTGAACATGAATGAATAACATATATAATTATATATTCAAATCATAAGACTAGCTAGCTAGTTCCATATATATAATGGAAGACATGGATGGATCACCTCTATCTATCTCGATCTATCAAGAAACGCGCGTACGGGAGCCCAAATCGATACCTCCGCTGTACGGGAGCCCAAATCGCGTTTATCTCGGAAACAAGGTGTGGTCGTTCGAACGCGGATAAAAGAATTAGAAATCTCCGCCTGTGCAATTCTGTGGTGGTTCCCTCTCGCGGCCAAGGGGGGGGGCTATGGTTATTGTGGAATGATCAAGTTAAGGTCCAAAGTCTTGAAGTAAGTCAACATTTAATAATTGCTCGGATTTGGGAAACTGCCCAATCGGATCCTTGGATATTTATCGGAGTATACGGCGACCCGAATAGAGCCCAGAACCCGGAAATTTGGAAACAATTGAGGAGTACACTAGCATGCGGGGAAGTCAGGTGTGCGTGGTGGGGGATTTTAATTCCATCTGTTCATTAACTGAAAAACAAGGGGGGGTTGCGGATCTTAGTGCTGCTAATCGGGCCTTCAGAGATTGGATCAGTACTGCAGGGTTAGTGGACCTGGGCCACAACGGCCCAGCATACACTTGGAGTAATAAGCATAAGGGCCCGTCTCTTATCTCGGAACGCCTGGATAGGGCGTTGTCAACACTGGAATGGACTCTCCGTTTCCCCCAAACCTCCATATTTCATCTCCCCCGATTTCAGAGCGACCATCTCCCGGTGCTGTTACGCACACACCCACCTAAGAAACGAAGCCGCCCCACTTTCCGCTGCGAAGACTGGTGGCTCCTCAAGCCAGAGTTCCAAAATGTCTGCCGCTCGGCGGCGCAAGTGGGACGAGAGGACTGGGACACCCTCACGTCGGCTTTCAAACAGCAGGTCAGGAAATGGGAGGAAGGAATGGTTAGACCAGAGACAATGCTCCGCCGTATTGAAGAACGCATGGAGGCATTACTGTCGGGGCCGGCTGACCAGTACGACCCGCCGTTGGAGAATCTGTTGCAAACCGAGCATAAAAGGTGCCTCGCAATGGTGGAGCACTACTGGCACCAGCGCTCACGAATAACCTGGGCACAGCTCGGGGATCTCAACTCCAGATTCTTCCACGCCTCGGCGGTCACAAGGAAAAGAAGAAATACCATCCACTCTATACAGCTCTCGGATGAGAGTTGGATCACGGACGACAAGGTAATCAGGAGGGCCTTTGTGGAACATTTCAAGGCAATCTATACGGCACAACCTCGCCCAAACATTCTGCAAGTCCTTCCTGATCAGATCACTCACTCACTTCCCAAAATCCCACAATTTATCCATGCTAGTCTGTCAGCCCAACTGACGGAGGAGGAGATCCGGTTAACTGTCATGTCTTTGGGGGCCTCACAAGGCCCTGGGGCCTGATGGTTTTAATGCCCATTTAGTTCAGCAGTGCTGGGAAGAGTTCGGCCCGGCGATTACAAGTGAGGTCAAGCAATTTTTTGGTACAGGAGTGATGAAACAGCATATTGGGAGATCCAACATTATCTTGGTCCCAAAAACAGAGGACGCAAAGACGGTGGCGCAGTTCTGGCCAATCTCTGTATGCAACCTCATATATAAGGTTATCTCAAAACTCATCTCGAATAGATTGAAACCTTTTATTGGGGAATGTATATCTCAGAACCAAGGGGCTTTCGTACCGGGCAGGGACATTGCACAAAATGTTATTCTCTTGCGTGAGGTCCTCCACTCCTTTCGGCAGAAAAATTATCAATCCCAAGATTTTTGTCTCAAGATGGATCTATCCAAGGCATTTGACCGGATGTATTGGGGTTTCATTGCCTCCATTTTGCCTCTTTACGGCTTCCCGGCACAAATTGTGACTTGGATCATGGCTTGCATAAAGTCAGCGCAATTTACAGTGGTGGTTAACGGCCGTGGGGATGGCTTCTTCTCACCAACATGTGGACTTCGCCAGGGCTGTGCACTCTCCCCATACATGTTCATCCTTGGCATGGACGTGCTCTCGCGAATCCTGGCTCATCAGGTGCAGATTGGGGCCCTAAGAGGAGTTCGTGTTGCCCCATCAGCTGCACCAATAATGAACTGTCTCTATGCCGATGATTTGTTATTGTTTGGGGCAGCGACGATCCAAGAGGCACAAGGTCTAATGCGCTGCTTATACTCGTTTGAACAGATATCGGGTCAACGGGTGGGACCTAAAAAGAGTCATATCTGGTTCAGTAGAGCCTCACAGTTGGAGATTCAAGAGTAGGTCTGCCGGATTATGGGGGTCCCTATTAACAGTGCTGCGGCAACCTATTTAGGGGCAGTTGTGGAGGTAAATGCATCGGCTTTTGACTTCCTGATTTCAAAGGTCACTTCTAGGTTGCAATCATGGAAAGGGCGGCTGTTATCGCACTCGGGCCGGGTCTTACTGATTAAAACTGTGTTGCAGTCCTTACCGGTTTATTACATGGCCACCACACGGATACCATGTGGGGTGATTGAAAAAATTAACAAACTCATCCGTGCTTTTTTCTGGGGAAAGATGGATGGGCAGCGGTTCCTATCTTATGTTGCATGGGGGGAGATTACAAAACCTTTGGGAAGAGGTGGTTTGGGAATAAGAAGCCTGCGAGAGGTCAATGAGGCGATGCTCATGAAATCCCTCTTCAAAATGGTGGGCAGGTCTGATGTCTTGTGGGTACAGATTGCGGGGGCGAAATATCTCCCGAGGTCGGTCTTATGGTCTTCCAAAAGAGAAGCAGATGCACTGTGTTTTGGAGAAGTCTAATGGGATTGCGACAGAAACTGTTGCCCTTAATCACATGGCAACTGGGAAATGGACACACATGCCCTGCTATTGGTGAACCTTGGTTTGAGGGGGGGAATGCGTTTTCACCGGCAAACCAGCGCGAAAGAAACCTCACAGTATCCAACCTGCTGCTGCCGGATCAAAGGTGGGACCTGCGGGCATTAGAGACACTATTCGGCCTGGCGAATGGTGTCTCTATTCTGGCATCAGTCTTACCGCCGGTGACAGAGTGGAAACAGGATACACTGGTATTTAAGCCTTCCACATGCGGGGTCTTCTCGGTTAAAAAGGCATATGACCACCTTACTGCACCGCTTGATCAGCAGACTCTGGATGACAAACGGCTCAGCTCAGCCATTTGGAAGAAAGGGGCTATTCAACCGCGTCTCAGAATGTTCCTTTGGAAGTGCACAAAAAATGCTTTACCTCTGGGGGCTATACTGCACCGCAGAATATCTGGGGCCGATCCAGTCTGTGCAGTGTGTGGAGAACAGGAGGAGGATATGAATCATATGTTGTTTTATTGCCCCTTTGCCAGGTCGTGTTGGTATATGAGCCCCTACCCACTTCGGTCGGATCTGCTACAAGGGGGGTGTTCTGCCATCCTTCTGCACCTAGCCACCAACACCAATGCCCAACAGTGGACTACCTGTGCAAATGTTATCTGGGCCATCTGGCGCTGCAGGAATGCTAGAGCCTACTCAGGCACCACACCCTCCACCTCACTATTCAGCAAATACCTCTCAGACATAGCAACTGAAACGACTCTGGCAAGTGGGGCCAACAAGAAGCACTATGTTCAGGCTCAGCCACAGTAGGCGGACACATACTCGGAGGTAAATTGTTATGTTGATGGGTCTTGGTCGCAACAATGGCAAGGTGGCTGTGGATTTCATCTTAAATAGGGAGACCAACTCATGGCCTTCGGTTCAAAACCGGCAGTATCCTCTTGCCCAATGCAATATGAGGCACAGGCATTGCAATTTGCGGTAGAATTTGTGTCACATAAGAGGGAATCCAACTGCAGGTTCCATACTGATAATCTCCACCTGGCAAAGGCGTGCACTGCATTGCATCCACCAACTGATTTGGATTGGAGGGCCTTTGCAGAGGCATATGCTATTTGGCTGACCTTTAAGAACAACCCGGGATTTACATGTGTCCACTTACCCAGGGAGCACAATCGGATGGCAGACCAATTGGCAAAGATGGGAAGGATTTCTGGACTAACCCACATTGGTTTCACCTACCCGATATCTCCCTTGGTGCAGTCAGCGGAGTAGTCTCCAAAGTTGTTTTCTTTGTTTATTTTAAAAAGGAACTGTGTGACCCCTTGTAATTGCTACGAAATCTGAGGTTTTTATTTCTCAAAGGGAACGAATTTTTGTAATATGTAACTATCTGCCTACGGGCTTTGGAAATGACAAAAAAAAAAAAAAAAAAAAAAAAAAAAAAAAGAAACGCGCGTGAGTTCAATTTCCACAACGGACATCGATCTTAAAAGAAAATAGAGAGCCCTTAATTCCCTCCCCTCAGTGAAAGAATTCTCGACCAACGTCGAGAAATTAAGAATTCAGGTAATCGATATCGTTGTGCGATTATATATCATCGAGTAGTCTTCTCATTCTCATGTGGAACTTAACTGAGTTGAAATATATATTCAAGCAATAAGCGACGATACCACTTCATACAGGTCGAAATGCATGCTATATATATATTTAGCAAACAATCTGAAGAATGTATAATGATTCATATGGAGTGCCAAAAATTGGTTCGGTTAATTTGCTCTTTCTTCGTTAATTGTTACAATTAATCATACTAGTTAAATACACTCAAATTTCAAGTATTTCACAAAAGTATCTAATTTTTTAGAAGCATTTGGTAGATAGAGAAGAAGAGAAGAGAAGAGAAGAGGAGGATATCGTTAATTTCTGTCCCTATTTGTAACATAGTATAGTATATATATAGTATATATTTATCCAATGCCTACCATACCAAGCAAGCCATTTATTTATACAAAACAAATATCCGGCCACACAAAGTACATTTACAAAGCCCATATATATATAGACCATATATAGTGCATGCAATTAAGCAATGCTTTGCAGATTTCACGACCTAATAACAAAGTACGTATAAGCAAACGTAACAGCAAGCTTTAATTATTAGGCCTCGATCGTTTGCTCTGGAGAGAGTCAGGAGAGCGAGAAATAGGTTGATGATGTCGAGATATATATAGAGCGATTGCGGCCCATACGTATTCGTTGTATGTATAGCGCTTCATCAGGTTGTCTGTGTCGTAGATGATGTAGCCGCAGAAGATCACAGCTGCCAATGCGCCGTAGATGGATACCGAAATTCGATTCATTGGCAAGAAAAGCTAAATATATATATCAAAAATTAATTAATGACCATTGAGTTATCGAAATAACAACAAACCAATAAAGGGCATTAGGAAAGTAAGGATATAGAGCCCCAACCCGGCTCCACGGGAGACGACGAAATATGCAGTGGGACGATAATAAACAACAGTAGCCCCGACAGCAATTAATGGTAATTAAGCAGCATCTGCAACTGCAAGCTCACGATCGAGTAAACCTTTCTGATAAAGGCCCACCGCAGTTCGGGTCTCTCTGTCATGGCTCCGGCGGGACCCACCTCTATGTCCGGCTCTGGCCCCTTGGCCGGATACGCTGGTCGGAACCACATGTTGCAAAACCTGTGTAAACGGATGCAAAGAAAGAAATGAAAGAGCTAGCGGAGAGACGGAATATATGTAACTGATATTAATTGTAGGATTTGGGGATTCTTAATTTGTTCGGTGGAGTTGAACAGAGTTGAAACGGTGGCAAGTGGCAACTGCATGAAAACAAATATAAATTTTCTTTTAGGATTCTTTTTTTGTTAAAAGACGTATATATGTAGGCATTAATTCAGGATGACTCAGGGTCAGGGAGGTTGAGGCTTGAGCTGAGCATCATTTGTGGTAACATTTCTTTTAGCATCAATTTTCTCGACCACAGCACAGGCCTTATCTATTGGGCTATTCCAGGCCTAATGGGCCTATGCTAAGCTTCTTTTATGGTTTCATGCAGTCTGGGTATTAATATTCCATTGGCCCGTAGCAAACTGCCGTTTTAAGTTTCATTGTTTGCGGTGATTGTGGATATGGATATATTATCTCGAACAACTTACTAGATTTTTGTGGACTCATATCATATCACTTTCAACGTGGAATATTTTCAGCGCAAACCTTGTTACAACTATTATAGATTACATCAAAACGCAATATAAATTAATAGAATAATTATATGAATCCCACTATTGTCCCTCTCCATCGCCACAGCTACTTTAAAGAAATGGTGTATCATGATCCCACTAATTATATGGTTTTCTTTTCCAGTCTCCACACTTGTCCTGCGTCAACCTTCATAGATATAAATACTTGAAAAATAATAAATTAATATTTGCAAACTAAGATATTAATACTTACATGTGTAACTTGATATGACTATATGGGAGACCACTCAAACTACATGGGGATAATCATACATGTTTTTCGAGGTGGGTTTTTTTTCTTTTTCCAATCTTGTCCACATTTCTGACGTTCTATGAGAAATTTTGCGAATATAAAATTATGAACGTCTTCTACGCAATTTTATCTTTCAAATGAGATCCATGATGACGTACTTTCGGGCTCGTCGTCACACAAGTATTTATACCTCGTCGTGCAAGTATTTATACCTATACTTGCAAGTATTTTTTCCCAATCGTGGACCCCGCATCCCCGCATCAACCTTCCCCAATCGTCTCTGCGTCAACCTTTCTCTAACAAAAATAATTGACCATATAGGTATAAATACTTGTAATACTTGATATTAATACTTTCAGATGTCAGCCATTGTCATATGTGAAAAATACTTGCATGACGAGGTATAAATATTTGTGTGACAACGAGTCCGAAAGTATGTCATCATGGATCTTATTTGAAAAGATAAAATTGCGTAGAAGACGTTCGTGATTTTAGATTCGCAAAATTCCTCATAGAACATCAGAAATGTCGACGAGATTGAAAAAGATAAAAAAAAACTCACCTCTAAAAATGTGTTTGAGTGGTCCCTCCAACTATATGAGACAATTATTATGTAAAAATTGTTCACCTTATAGGTATAATACTTTCGTTCATTGAGATAAATATTTTCGTGCATAGGTATTAATATTTTAGAGAAAAAAGTCAGTGCTAGAATTTTTGTGATCGCTCGTGATAGTTATGGAAGTTAAGTGGGGGGTAATGGAGAATAAAAGTGCGGGGATAATTCAGGATCCAAATTAATATCATGAAATATTCTTAGCCGCGGCCGCCTGTAGTATATAGTGGTAAAAATATTAATTGAAAAGTGACACAAAACCTTACTCTCTATGTTGATTTTAAATATTAATTGGTTTTGGTATGTTAGTGAAATTGAAATTACTGGAATAAGAAAAAATATAAGACATTATGTGACGGAGGAAAGAAATTGTTGGTGGTTCATCTTCATTGTGATAATAAACTGACTCGTTAGACGAGTTATTTTACGAAAACCAGCTTAGAAAATGTAGATTAGATTCTGCTTCTTCCACCAAACGTGGTTGGTAGGCACAAGCCGATGTTACATGGGCTCAGCCTCACCCTCACTTTGACTTTAAGTTCTCTCTACAATTAACTACAAATAATAAAAGGACGATAACAGTACTAGCTAGGTCACCTGAAAGAGCAAGCCGTTGATTGGCCGTTGCAAAGGAGAACATACATGTAAATCCTTTTCTAAAAGAATAATTATTTTAGTACCCGCGCTATAATATCCGTACTGTACTCGTGCTATAGTATCCACACTTAGAGGAATAATATACTATGCCCTCCACTAATTATATGGTCCCCACTAATTATTATTCTAAAAAGATATTATATGTTCCCCACTAATTATTATTATAAAATTCCAGCAACACCCTTCCTCTATGATCCGCGTCAACCTTCCTCTAATAAAGTAGTGGGGACCCCGTATCACCGCATCAACCTTACCCAATCATCACCGCGTCAACCTTCCTCTAACAAAAATAGTTGACCATATAGGTAAAAATACTTTAGTGCAGAGGTATAAATACTTACAGTACTTGATATTAATACTTTCAGACGTCATCTAGTGTCATATGTAAAAAATATTTGAGTGGTCCCCTAATGCGGGTACGATGCGAGGATTTTTCAAAAAAAGGTGCGGGTACGGTTATTTAAGAAAAATTCATATATCATATATGTAGTTCATTGTATAGATATAAATACTTGTCTTGTTTGAACTATATACTTCACAATGTTACTATTACTATTTATAAAACAAAATTACAGTTTTGGAACGGTTGTCCCCACAAATAATTATGACAGTTTAGATGCGGATACAGTGCGGGTACTCAATTGCTGGTACTCATATCAGGTTCCTTTCTGAAAATGTAGGTTGAGCTAGGTCACCTGAAAGCAATCATAGAGACCTAAGTAGGCAGTAATTAAGGCTACCTTTTTTTACACGAATTTAGTGCTTTGAAGCCCAGTAACCTAGCTCTTCATATCTCCTATCTCCTATCCTATGTAACTAAACTAAATAGCACCCTAAAATTTTACTTGGAGGATTAGGATTGTAGGCTTGGAGGAGCAGTGAAGAATTTATTAATAAATTCATCTTAATCTCTCCTTTTGAACAAAATATTTAACATATTTTAAAAAATAGGAAATGGTGGAAGACAAGAGAGGTTGAAAGCGTAAGAAAGAAGTTGGCCAAACCCCCACCAAACCAAATTTACAGTACCTGTTCTGTTTGTCGCCTGGTTCTTTATTTATTTTTTATTTTGTTGTTGTAGCCGTTATATCTTGACCTTACCTATTTTATTATTTTATACATGGCCTGATCACCTAGATTGCAAAACATGTTCCCCAGACTCAGATTGCGTATGTACAGGCTACGCTACAAGTCTACATGGTCGTGCAGTGCCATTCGCCATTTCGCCACACCCACACTGCCACACTGCATTCAAAATTCAATTAATTCAGAAAAAAAAAGGGTTGCATTAACTTTGAATTAATTGTGACGCCATCGCTGCCTCCGACATTTTTATTAATATCCAAAGTTTAATACAAATTATTAATTATGTCCAGAATCGGACCAATTATCGAAAAATACCCAAGCCGGCCAGAAAATGGCCGGCTTAGGTCCCTCCCTAAGCTAGCAATTTTCTGGCCGGCTTGGTACCGTTTTTTTTTTTTTTTAAGAGAGAGAGACACTATGAAGATCAAAATATTGAAATCTAACTCTGGAAATTTAAAATTTTTGTTTAAATTATTTGTTATATTACTTCTTTTGATGTATAATTAGCATATTTATACTAAAATACGATAGATTAATTGAAATTATATTGAATAACACTATATTATGTTAAATTACGTTGAGTTACACTAAATTATGTTAAAATACGGTAAATTATGCTAAATTACATATGAATAGGGACGATATCTTCACTGAAAAGGCGAAAAACGACGGCGAAACTTCAAACGGTCATAAAACGGCGCTCGAGTGTCCGATTTCAGCAAATGACCACTTTTCGGAAAGCTTGAGAAAATGCGCATGCGTCTGTGTCAGCTATGCTGGATTTCGAAATTCAGAATAGCCAAGAAACAAAGGAAAGAGCCTCAAAACTTGAGTTGAAGTTTCCGATTAAGATTTTTATTTCTATCATTCAATCCAAATAGCTCAGTAAATTAGTTACATAATGAACTTGCAGATTACCACTTTTTACTATTTTTGGAATTTTTTTACTATTTTTTATGATTCATGAAAGATGAGCAAAATCAGTCTACTATAGTGTAATTTTGTGTAGTTTAGTGTTTTTTTTACCGGATTTCAGCATAATTAGCGAAGTTATTGTAATTTAACGTAATTTAGTATAATTGAACATAATTTATTGTAATATAGTGTAATTCAATATAATTTCAAGTATTCTAGCATATTTTAGTATAAATATGCTAATTATACATCAAAAGTAGAGGAGGGATCAAGTTACAACAAAGTTACAACAACCATTTTTTTCATTTTCAAAGTCCAAATCGTCGATCCAAACTGTTCAACATGATTATCTAAATAAAATGTGCTTGCAGATCAAATTTTACATTTTTTTGAATTTTTTTACTATTTATTAAGATGGGTACAAAATTCAATGGTCCGAATATGACTATTTGTTGTAAAATACTTAATAAATAGTAAACAAATTCAAAAAAATGTAAAATTTGATCTGGAAGCACAGTTTATTGTGGAAATCATGTTGAACGGTTTGGATCGACGATTTGGACTTTGAAAATAAAAAAAAAATGATTGTTGTAATTGATCCCTCTTCAAAGAAGTAATAAGTAATATAACAAATAATTTAAACAAAAATTTCAAATTTTCAGAATTATTTTTAATATTTTGATCTTCATAGTCTCTCTCTTAAAAAAAAAAAAAAACGGTACCAAGCCGGCCAGAAAATGGCCGACTTAGAGAGGGACTTTAATAAATCTGGCCGGTTTAGGTATATTTCGATAATAGGTCCGATTCTGGGCATAATTAATAATTTGTATTAAACTTTGGATATTAATAAAAATGTCGGTCGCTGCCTCATCACGGATTAATGAATTCAAATGTTGCAAGTTGCAATCGTACCGTACGTTCATAAATAAAGCTGATGAAAATTGGAATGACATGACTAGTTAATGACGCGGGATTCCAAATATTAAACTAGCATATATATCATAATTAATTAATTTGTATAAATAAAACACAGAGGTCAAGGTCTTAACTCTTAAGTCTTAAGACTTTTAAGTGATAATGAATGAATACAGTTATACAGGTACTAAAAAATAAGGATTTTTTTTAAAAACCGTAAATAAAAAAATTAAATTTACGAAACCAACATGATGACCCCCGGATTTACAAAAACCATCAGAACCGAGATGCCAATTCGGTCCCAACGATTTTTTTTTCTCCGGACCGAATTGGCATCTCGGTCCCTACCTTTTTCACAGCAAAACAGAGCCAAACTATGTGGCCGATCGTGCTGTTGGCTCTGGACCGAAATGGCATTTCGGTCCGGAGAATTTTTTGGCCAGACCGAGTAGCCATCTCGGTCCAGAGAATTTTTTTCGGCCAGACCGAGTAGCCTTCTCGGTCCAGAATGTTATATCCAATAAAAAAATGTATTCTGCTCTCTCTCTGCATTATTTTTTTGCGAGACAGAGACAGAGACCTCTGAGCACCTCTGAGCTTCTTCTTTCTTTCTCACCTCTTTCTCTCCGAGACCTTCATGCCTCTCTATTGTGCATAGTTTCAGTTTTCCAAATTACAGATCGGCTCCTGCATTGTGCCTCTAGCGTTCGTCTGAATACTGTAGTAAGTTTTTTTTTTCAATTATGATCATAATTTTTGCTGTAAAATTGAAAATTGTCAAAGGTTAATCGTGAAATTTTTTGTTCAGGAAATGTCTCAAGTATTAATAAATGTGTATCACAGACGCGAAATTACAGACGCACCGACCTGTACATTTTCCTGTTACTAACTCAACTAGTCTTGATGAGCTAAGAAGACAGATATATGTTGGCATTCGTTTGCTCCCTAGCCGGTTCGATCTGACAATCAGCGCACGTTTGAACACGGCACCACCTAGCTCAGCAGAAAAATACCAGTTGTTCAACATAGACCACGAAGCGACTTGGTATATGGTGCTTGCGAATGCCACTCCGGTATTGAATTTTAAACTTCTTGAATTAGTGGTTGAGTCAGTACCAGTTGTTAGTCAGACCAATTATGACCCATACCCGGGTAGTGTACCCGGAACTAGCAGAGACATACCGGTGATTGATTCACCGGCACATTGTGATGAAACCCCCGAAACACCCCCGGTTGATTTGCAGAATTATTTTGACCAACTGAATAATGATACTGACTCAGAAACAAGCTCTGACCCTGATGACACGGTTGTCGGGGAAGAGGAAATGGCCGAAATTGAGGATCAGATTAGGATGGAAGAAGTAAGGAATGAGTGGCAATCGTCTATTCCTTTTATTAATCGGGGATTGCAGCATCCTTGTTCGGCATTTCATGACGATGTGCCGATGCCGTACAAGGATGAAGCATTTTTTGGTCATCCACCCAGAATCGACGGTCCATTTTCGGTGGGACAGATATTTGAATCCAAAGCTGATCTTAAATCAAAGTTGAATAGATATGCCATGGATAATAACTTAGAAATACAACAAACCCAGACAAGTCGTAACAGATATGTGGTTGTATGTACAGTGGAGGGGTGTCCGTGGAGGGTATACGCAAAAACCACTGCGACGGGCAATTGGACAATTGCAACAAACCCATACGAGCACAATTGTTACAGTACTGCATGTACAACAGACAGTCGTCAGATGACTGCCAGGATGATTGCAGATATAATCAAACCGGGTCTCAAGGAGGACCTGGAGATGTCAATAAAAGCATGTCGAATTGCAGTTAGACAGGAGTTCAAAACGGTTGAGCCTTCATACAGCAAGATTTGGAGAGGGAGGGAGCTGGCTATTGCCGATTTATTTGGTTCTTGGGAGAAAGCTTACGAACTGCTACCTTCTATGCTCGGTGCAATCCAGAGGTCTAATCCAGGTACAAGATACAGAATTGATCACAAACCATCTAGCACGTTGGGCGAATATATTTTCATCCGTGTGGCATGGGCTTTCGGTCCATGCATTCAATCCTGGCCATATCTCCGACCAGTTATAAGTGTAGATGCAGGACACCTATCCGGCAGGTACAAAGGAAAACTATTCATGGCATGCGCTTATGATGCAGAACAACAATTACTGCCAATAGCATTCGGAATTGCGGAAGAGGAGACTTCAGATAATTGGGGCTGGTTTATGCAATTTGTACGCGAAGATGTTGTCGGCCCCGGTCGGATATGTGTTATATCAGACCAGCATGCTGCAATCCGTTCAGTGTTTGATCGTACTGATTTAGGGTGGTGCGAGGAGAGGGGTGAAGCAGTTCATCGATTGTGTGCTCATCATATTGCGGCGAATGTGTACAAGTTGTGCAAGGACAGAGTAATTGAAGCAATTTTCACTGCGTTTGTGGGTAAGATGAAACCTTGGAGGTTTGATGGGGGTATGGAAATGATAGAAGGTAGGAGCATTACTACTCACCAGTACATCATGTGGTGTGGTAAAAGGTTGCAAAATCTCGAAGAAGAGCCTCTGCAACTCCATAAATGGGCACAATGTCATGACGGAGGCCCAAATAGGTGGGGTATTATGACTACGAACGGATCAGAATCATTGAACAATGTTTTCCGAGTGGCTCGCCAACTGCCTGTAACGGCAATAGTTGATCGCACATTCTATAAAGTTGTGGATTGGTATGTCAGAAGAGGTGCGGTTGCTCGAAATTGGCATCAAAATGGAATGAGATTATCAGGAAAAATCATGACAGCGTTAGAACGTCGGATTGCCAAAGCAAAGCAGCACCTAGTGATACCAATGGGTGGTGAATTTCCCGTCTACGAGGTCGTCGATCATGATGGAACCCAAAGAACGGTATGTCCGATATTTTCTTAAATTTAGTATAACTTTCTCAATTTGTAATATTTAAATAACATGATTTATTGATTGTAGGGGGTGAAGGGAGACATGAAGTACGAAGTTAGATTTCCAGAAGGGGAGCAGAGAATGGCTGTTTGTGATTGCCAGAAACCGCAATTTACTGGCATTCCCTGCAACCACGTCTTGGCGGTGTGCTGTAAGAGACATCTAGATCCGATGAGATATGTAAGTCACTATTATAGCGTTGAAAATTATGTCAACACGTGGAGAGGTGAGTTTCACAGCTTCGGCAGCCACCGCAATTGGATATACGAGTTGGGAGCACCTAAAATCAAGCCGGACATAAATAAAATTAACAAGGGTAGGAGGAAGCACAAGCGAATTCCTAATGCTATGGATGTTATGGAAGCTCAATGTAGGCCACGCAGTGGAGTACAACGTCCAGAGGGATCCGGTAGAAGAAGACCGTCAGATTAGAAATCGTAATTGTGAATTAGTACATATTTTTAATTAAATTAAGATTTTACACACTCAATTATATTTATATCCTCATTGTGCAGGGGCAACTGTTGAAAGACGGAGAAGCGTATCTGGCATCCGGCCAGAAGCATCTGCATCTGCTAGGTATACAGAGGCATCTGCTCCACAAGAAAGACGGAGAAGCGTATCTGGCACCCGGCCAGAGGCATCTGCATCTGCTAGTCAAGCAGGACCATCTGGTAGCCGACCATCTATTGGTCGGACGGCTAGTCGTTTGGTAAACAAATTATTGAGACGTAAGGAACGATGAATATTGTGTAATGCAAGACCATGTTTTATATAATACTATGTTTGTTTTAAATGGAAGACCATTTTTGGAATTCTGTTTTTCTGTTTTTCTGAATTTCTGTCCTCCGTCGACAAATCCTCAGAACTGTAGCAAACCGTAATATTTTTGTATGTACAAGTTATATTATCTGAAAACTAGACTTCGACACCTTTCTTTCCATATAAAGAACCCAAAATTCCATGTAGCCATTTAATCATAATTGAATTTCCAATCTAGTCGAATTTCTGAGCTGTAAATTTTTGGAATTCTGTTTTTCTGTTTTCTGAATTTCTGACCTCCGTCGACAAAATCCTCAGAAACTGTAGCAAACCGTAATATTTTTGTATGTACAAGTTATATATCTGAAAACTAGACTTCGACGCCTTTCTTTCCATATAAAGAACCCAAAATTCCAATGTAGCCATTTAATCATAATTGAATTTCCAATCTAGTCGAATTTCTGAGCTGTTAAATTTTCTGAATTTCTGTTTTTCTGAATTTCTGACCTTGGCCGAATTAGATGGAATATGGACGAATTTCTGCATTTTTGTTGTTATTAATTTTTAATGTTATCGGAATTTTGGAATTTCAAATGCGAAGAAGATTTGGTATGTCAGAGATGTAGAAGGAAGCACGGATTAGACGTCGAAGAATAGGAACCACTAAATTAATTCATGTTTACACTAAACAATCCATACACTAAACAAAACTACACTAAATCAATCCGTGGCTTCGCTGCCCCTAGGATTAGTGAAATTCGAGTGGCTAAATCTGCGAGTTGGCCTTGTCTGGCGTCTTGTAGGAGCCGCTGCTGATGGCCCCGCATCATCTGCTAGAGGGCGCCCGTCTATTACTATGGATCGAAGCGAGCTGTAAACTCCCTGCATAATATCGTCATGCGTCGTTGGAGGAACTTGGACATCTACATGCCTCGCTCTCATGTCTGGAATATCACCGCTGATATCGATGTGGTTTAGGTCAAATGGAAGTCCTGCTTGCTCGACCATGGCTCTGAACATTGCGATATGCCCAATATCCCGTAAAAAATCACGACTATGCTCTAGCAATTGGAGTCCAAAAGCCATTTGCCTAGGTGGTCTTCACCATCGCAATTCCTTCTGCGGTCATATTCATGAGGCGAAATCTCTGCAAAAAAAAATAGAATAGTTAAATAAAATGAAAGATAGTTCGTAAATAAATGAGGTGATATATTAAAAATTAAAATTAAAATACTCACGGTACGTGATTGCACCTTGGCATCCGAGACATACCCGAGACGGTCTACTTCTACTTCTGGTTCTGGCAATGGCTGGCTCAGAATTTCTTGGTGGCTTTGCATTACGTAAATCGTTGGCATGCCGTTCCGGAAGAACCAATCCATATACTCGGGATATCTGTAATGACCAATTAGAATAAATTAACTCATCACTGGATCCGAATTCAAAATTTAAAAAAAAAACGTACCTATCCATATTGTAAGGTCCCGGCTCTTCATTTGCCCAGGGTGGTTGAGCGATATATCTCGGTCTCTAATCCCGCGCCAAGGTTGTTGGTGGTAGTAAGTCGTATACGGCATCCAGTTGACAACGTTTTGCTTCAGACGCTCAAACTGGTTACGATATTGCGATACACCTAAGTTGTGAACACATTACAAATAAATATTGAATTAACACTAAATTATTGAGAAATATAATTTAAATACATGTTTAAATAATATACCTCTATAGGGTTGCCATCCCATTGATGCGGAATAGTTCCATCTTGCGCCAAAAGCCAGCCTCTCCATTGTTTTCCAACCGCCAAATGGTAAATCGTGCCTGCCTCTGGGCCAGCCTATAGGAAACCGAGTCCAACACCACATCTGCAGCAGTAGTAATGGACCATTAATCGAAACTGTTTTCTTTCTGCAAGCCCGAGACAACTCACGATACAGGCAGGCAAGTACAGCACCTCCCCAATTGTAGTCCTCTTCTAAGTGTCCCAAATTCTCTAAGAACTGCAAGTACATGATCGGGACAGAACTTGAGTTCGCATCGGGAAACATCATCGATCCAAACAAGTCCATGCAGTATGCCCGTGTGTGTCGGTCGACGATCTCCTGGGGAGTGTCATGTGCCAAGTTTCTGTTAAAGCGGTCCTTCAACCATTTTAGTCGCATATGGTATTTGGATCTCTTAACTTCGCCATTGTCGGCCACCTTTGAATAAAAAAATTCATCATCACTGTCTTCATTGCCGTCATAGACCTCATGCCCTAGGCATTCTTCGATCAGTAGTGACCAATTATCATCTGTATGTCCAGCAATTGTCTTTCCTGTAAACATAGATGTTAGAGATAAATATATACTCGATATTTACAATACAATTTAATACACTACAATACGCTAAAAAAAAGATAAATTACTCTAAATATTTATACAATTTATTTACACTAAATATTAATAGGATTTATTTACGCTAAATTACTCTAAATATTACACTAAATTACTCTAAATATTAATAGGATTTATTTACACTAAATTAATTTATTCCTAAATTTATTTACACTAAATTAATTTATTCCTAAATTTATTACACTAAATTAATTTATTCCTAAATTTATTTACACTACATTTATTTACACTAAATTACCTGCACTAAATATAAATTACTCACAAAAGTATAAATTAGTAAGAAAAATATTTACCTTGAACAGGTAAAGCCCCACAGACAGCTGACATCTTCCAGTGTCACTGTGCACTCCCCCACCGGAAGATGAAAACTATTCGTCTCGGGCCTCCACCTCTCGACGAGCGCAGTGATCAACGCTTTATCAATCTGACAATGCGTCACATCCTTTATCTGGTACAGGCCTAAGTACACCAAACCTTCTTTCATCTGAGGCTGGTAATGAATGCCCATTTGCCGAGGACCAGTACGCAGTGAACGAACAGGCTGGAACGATAATTTCATGCAAAATAATGTAAAGAACAAAAATTAATTTAAACTTCCAGTTTATTTGGAATTTAAATCCAACACGATATTAACAAATACCGTTGTATTCACCAACGATATCTTGTGTTCCTCAGCAGGCAATTGCAACAAGCGTTGTTCAGCAGCCATTTTGCACTACAATATAATAAAATTACAACCTAAAAAAAACTCCGTTAGTTAACAAATCAAAAATTCCTTTAGCTAATTTACTATACATACAAATTAAAAAAACCTACAATTAGTTAAATTATACTAAAAAAGGCCTAATTACACTAAAAAAAGCCTAAATTATTCTACATTTATTTTTAAAAAAGAACTATGACCAAGATTACTCTACTTGCAAACCAAAATCAGTATACAATTACTAAACACTATACAATAAATTTATACACTAAATTACTCTAAATATTTATAAATTTATTTACACTAAATATTTATACAATTTTTATACAACTTACTTACACTAAATATTTATTCACACTAAATTTATTTGCACTAAAAAATTATACAATTTATACAATTTATTTACACTAAATATTTATTCACACTTAAATTTATTTACAATTTATTACACTAAATTACTCTAATTACTCTAAATTACTCTAATTACTTTAACTATTATACATTTATTTATACTACAATACATTAAAATACACTACAATCACTAAATAAATAACACTAAAATAAACTAATTTACACTACAATACACTAAAAAACTAATTTACACTACATACAAACTAAACTAAATAATTTTACAAAAAAATTAAAATTCGGATTTTTTTCCTAAATTAAAAATTCACACTATAATACATTAAATTACACTACAATACACTACAAAAAACTAATTTATTCTATAACTAAACTAAATAATTATAAATTTCGGATATTTTTTTCAAATAAAAAATTTAATCACGTACCCAATGAAACTTGTAGATCTGAAGCTTTTCTTGTTCTTCTCTCAAAACTATATTCAAATATGTAATTAGAATAAAAAATGGCGAAATTTGAGGGGTTAAAATTATTTTTTTGGTTTGGTTTCGGGTAGAGAAGAGGAAGAACCTCGGGCTCGGGTGAAGGAAAGGAAAAGAGAAGAAGGGAGAGCGCCGAGTAAAGAAAAATGGGACCGAGTTGCATCTCGGTCCGGAGGAAAAACAATGGGACCGAGTTGGCATCTCGGTCCGGAGGAAATTTTGGCCGGACCGAAATGCCAATTCGGTCCGGAAGTATTTGTGGATTTTCTGTGGCGTGAGCTGCGCAACATTAAAAAAAAGGGGACCGAGATGCCAATTCGGTCCGGAGAAAAAAAAATCGTTGGGACCGAATTGGCATCTCGGTTCTGATGTTTTTGTAAATCTTGCATCATCATGTTGGTTTCGTAGATTTAATTATTTTATTTACGGTTTTTAAAAAAAATCCGGTACTGGGCCACAATAAAGGTTTCTTTCCTTTTCAAAATGTCTCTTCTTTAAGGTCATAAAGGTCCCACAAATTTACTCCTCCAATGAAAAGGTTCTTTACTAGTACAAATTGTACAACCAAATTAATGAACAAATAAATTATAGTAGTAAAATCTTTTTTGAACTAGTAAACGAATCCTTCTCATGCTCATATACCATTTATTTATCATTTTCATATGATTCTCTTTAATATACAGAAGTTATTCATCTTAATTAAATTAAAAATTCTAGGATTTAGTCATTGCTTGACAATATAAACATAATAAGACAGACATAAGCGTAGTCAGGATAATTAGTAGAGTGGGGCAAACAATTTAGGTGAGAATAATTTTGTCATTATTTTGAATATTAAGTATTATTTCATAATTTTTTGAGAAAAATCAAGAAATAGAAGCATATTTTGAAGAAAATTTTCAGGGTAGACAAAATTTTACAATTTTTTGAAACTTATGTATACTTTTATAATTTTTTTGAAAATGTACAATAGAAGATATTTTTGAAATCTTTTTGAGCCAGATATGGACGAGTGCCCACGCCCCTGATTTCACCTAGCTTCGCCCTTGTAAGGTGAATACTAGATCGTGTCCGTGTGTTGCAATGGGAACATATTATACGAGAATAAAAAAAATCATACAAAATAAATATTTTCATAAAAAATTAGACTAAATAACAAATAACATTTCTTAAATGACATATTAAATAATAAATAAGAATAAGTGACTTTAGAATTATATATACATATATTCTGTTTCCAAAGTGATAATTATTGTTCCCATATAATTAAATTATAGGCATAACAGATAGGTAATCCATATAAATTATAGGCCCGGGTATGCATTGACATGTTTGTAGATAGAAATATGGAAGGTTATAAGTACCTTTATATTTGTCGGTGTCTATTGTTATTTTTATTTTTAAATTTTGATAACTCAAAATAGAGAACTCGAATATTAAATCTTTATAACCCCGAATGCGAGGACTTTGACGTGGAAGTTGCAGTAGTTTACGTAAATTAGAAAAAAATGTAAATAAATTTCAAATCTCTAGGTTGGGTACATTGGCACATTAATATGACGACTCATGAGCCCCTGAATAATTCTTCTCCAAGAGACCAAGACTTGTTTTTTTGGTAGTTCACACCAGTCAGTATACAAATTTGTCTTACGAAGCATGTATCTTCTGCAGAGAATCTAGCATAGCTATAAACAGGGCAGTGACTTTGACGAGTTAGGGTCTTCTCATATCTGTCGGTGGCCCCACTGAATTGACTGTGACTTTGAAGTTTGAACTTTGAATAGACTGGAAACTTGCATCTCGATCAACTGGAGTGTGAAAATAACATGCCGGAGCGAGCTCCAACACG
>JAJGRW010004242.1:0-64660 GCA_025461045.1 Carex parvula | reverse complement strand
TGTTATTTTCTGCTGTCTGAAATTGTTCATCGACCCCACGATAGTAGCTCCAGGCTAGATCTACCTTCCCTTGCATGTATTTAAGGAATGATTTTACGTTGAGACCATACCAGTGAGTCATACAAGCAACATATTTCCACTTTTGGGTCTCAGGTATGAAAGAGGTCCCAAAAGCATCCCAAGAATCCCATTTACCAAATATTGATGGTTTTTCTTCACTGTCGCTATCCATGGATGGATTGGGTGCATGGGAGATGTCGGGGTTCTCTACTCGACCTTCTATGTCCCACAACCCACTTATCCATTTCATCCATTTCATTACTCGTTTCTGTTGATGTGGATATTTCATCTACTAGTTGTATGCCATCATTACTCATTTCTGACCTCTTCCCGATTAAGCCCCAAACAATTGTTGTTCTGAAATAATATGGAACGGTATTAAATATTGAATATGTACGGATAATAATACAAGCAGCATGGCAAAACCATATCCAGGTTAATCAGAAGTTATGGTTTCGTTAGATAATTTTTTACTTCCACGTGAAAATTGATCAATTTGCACAACTAAAACTAGGGATGTCAAATGGGTAAAACTAGGATCGTTTAAGATAACAAATAACAAAACACGTAATGAATAATTATGCCAAATAAATTGATAGCTCTTGAAATTTAATTAACAATATAACAAATAATTTTTTATTAAATATAAAAATTATTATTTTTATACCATTATTTTAAATATAAATTATTAATTAAATAAAATGATAAATTATATTAAATAAATTGATATGTTGGACAAATTAATGTTATCATAATTAACAAAAAAATATTATACAAAATTTTGTAAAATCAATGTAATCTTAATAATAAAACTTATATAGTTGTACGTATAAATAAACAAATTATCATATCCTTATCTTATAAGCTAACAAAAAAATTAACGAACTTTTTTTTTATATTTTTACTTGATCATACCCATTTTATCGAATTTGATATAAATCAGGTAAACAGATAAAAATATTTCATGGACATTCTAGATAAAACAACAAACACTCAAAATAAAACATTGTACATACCTTTCAAATGAGAGGACAGGTCATATATATAATTAATCAGACAATGAGATATATACCTTTCTTTTTAGACTAACTTAAACTTAATCTATTTTCCATTTTGCCCAAACTGTGTTATTAAATATTTCAGTCTAAATATTATTAATTTGTATTTGGCTAAATATAAGATTTAAGCCCTTTCGAGATATATAGTTGAAGATTGAAGCATAGCATTAAGCCTAGATATACACGGTTGATATGCATGAAGCCCTTAAAAATGTTGTATAAATCAAACTAATCATGATAATAAAAATTATACTGTTATACATACAAATAAAAATTGTCATACAAAATTTTATTTTATCAATTAACCTAATAGTAAAATGGGTACGAAACGGCTCTTATACCATATTCATATCGGATAAGATAATAAAGAAATCTTATCCGTATCCATACTAATTAAATTAACAAAAAAAAAATCTTACTCATATCTGTCTTATCAAATGCAATATGAAACAGATAAATAAAGGGCTTCATGCACATCAACAAATTACCACTGTAAAGAGAACTAATTCAAAGAAGAGGAGGGTTCAAATGCCTCCATTTTTAAAAACTTTAATAACTCATTAAAACTTAAAGGTCAAAATAAAACTATTGGATATGATCAACATCATTTTATCTATGCATGTGTAAAAAAATTATGACATTTCAATTTTGTTTTGCTTGTCATCAAGAGCTTGTAAAAAACGTACTAATGTGGATAATTTCTAGACGTTGATTTTTCAACTTATTGATTCACATAAAAACAAAATTCAAATGTGATAATTTTTTATTAGCACATAGAGAAAATAACATAGATCACATCTAATGGTTTTATTTTGACTTTTAAATTTTAAATTTTGAGTTATTAAAGTTTTTAAAAATGGAGGCATGGTAGAGGCACAAAAAATGAAGACATTTGAACCCTCCTCAAGAAGAATCTTCCAACATAAATAACAAAGGCTATAGCAATATGAGATGACATATTTTATATATCAGACTATGAGATTCCTTTCTTTTCTAGACTAACTATAATTTGAGTCACATTGTAGTAAGTAAAATACAACTTATAAATAATACTATTTTCCATTTTGACCAAATTAATTGTGTTATTAAATATTTTAATCTTAATATTAATACCATATGAGTAACAATATTAGACTAAGCTTTCAGCCCTTAATTAGATACTAATTAGAGATTGAAATTAAACTTGAAGTCAAATTATTATTCAATCTTAAAATGATCTACAAAATTTCAACGGAAATTAAATATTAAATACAGTTGCTAATCGAAGAAGCATGACAAAACCATATATATCCCTGTTTACAGAGGAAAACTGATCAATTTACAGAGGTAAAACTTACTGTTCAGAGAATCAACAACAAACTGATCAATTTCCTCTTCCCGATTAATCAAGCTCTTCCGAAAATATAATTGATGGTATATATTGAGACAATTCAATACGAAAATCCTTTTGTCAATTTTTTATATCCTTTAATAATTATAAGTGGTTTGGTTCTGCTTTATTATTTATTTATTATAGGGACAATTCAATTCAATTTCTCGTGAAGCAACTGCGATATAAGTAATAGCATTACAAATCTAAAAGGGAAGAATGAATTTACTTTTATTTCTCGTGAAACAAATTCGAGCCAGATATTTCTGAATGTGTGATTGCTTTCTGAATATTTTGTGTTGTTTGACTAATTTGCAAAACATATAAACATTGAATTTTACAGTTTCTATATTTGAGATATTTGTAGGTTTAGTTGTCGCGTCCGAAGGTCAAAGCAAGTCAAAGATACATATCATGACAAGTTGCACAACATAATCGGATACATGATTTATTTGAGTTATAAGGAATGATTTGATACATGATGATCTGATGGATGATTCTCACGAGTCATTTGGAATGTTGGATATCGGCCGTATGGGGTGTATAGAATAGTCAGCTAATTACAGAGGGAACTGGCGTTGTCACTTAATTGATGAAATGATGTATGATGTAATAGTATAGGACTCGTTGTTGTAATCACATTTATCAATACAACCTTGGTAGCCACTACCAAGTTTAAAAAAAAAAAAAAAAAAGAATCTGCCAACTTACCAATGCCACCTCGAAAATTCCTGGAACTGAACTCAAGGACCAAAGATTTACATAAAAAATCCCTCAAATTCCTGAAAATCACACAAAACCGCTTTTGAATTCCAGAAATGTCCAGAAACGGAGAGTGAGAGAGAGAGAGGAATCAATGAATCAAATATAAGATACATAAAATATTTTTTATTATTACAGGGGGCAAATCGGAAGATACTGATTTGGAGATAACAAAGCCTACCATGCTGCTTCAATTCGTTTCGAATTCGGATCCAGTGAAGAAACCTAATCTTTGGGTTTTGGATCGAGACCGTCCGATTCGAATTCGCAAATCACCGAAGTAAGCGCACACCTCCCGATGATGAAATCGAATCCCGAGACGATCTCGAGCGACGAATTCAAATCGGATGATCTCGATCCAAGACCCAAAGATTGAGTTACATTAGGGGATCCGGACGCATCACCCCTTTCAAGTTTCTTTTTTTCTTTTCTTGTGTGTGAACTGTCAAATTAACCCTGATCAAAAGTTTAAGAAGGGGATCCGGTCTTGTCCATTCATGGCAAATTGGCAAGCACAAATGGGTTGGCCATGGCCCAGTGAGGAATTTTGTGCCTTTTAAATTTATAAATGAATTACAATTAGATGGAGCCCAGAATGAATTTCCATTCCAGTTAGGGGTTTAGCATACTGTCTACATACTATAATTGCAACACTTGATTTTGGATTTTGGTACAATGCTATAGCTGAACTTCTGTTTGAACTAGAATTTCTGTTAACAATCTGAAACTAGACTCGGAAGATCTTAGGGTGCAAAGTTAAACATGAGGACGCGAAAGGAGCTCCAAGCGAACGGCTGGACGGCGATTCTCTCAAATCGCCGTCTCCCCTCTACACGCGCCGCTACCAACCCGCCGAAAACAATCTCTACTGGACGGCCCCGCCGCGGAGTGAAGAGACCCCGAGTCAACAGGCCTGCAAATCGCCGCTCAAGGTACGGCGCGCCAACCTACCCCCATCGTCAGCCAAATGGGGGAATCCGCCGCTTATTCCCCCCTGCACGCGCCGCTACTGAGCTACTGAGAGGACTGAGAGGACTGGTACCACCCTCCCAGCCATGGCGCGGTACAAAAGGCCCCACCCCAGCTTTCAGTCCACTGCTTCGACTGTTCCCCATCTTCCAGAACAGGCACACAGCCAGCACCGCACCAGCAAAAATGAAACCCAACCTCATACCCACAAAACCACAACTGAAACACAACCCCCCACCCACAAACCCAGCTCCCTCCCCCGCCACCCCCCCCACTTACGCACAAACTGTCAACCTTGGCAGTCACAGCTCCCCCGTCCAGTTCCAGCCATGGCGTTATTTTCTGGATCATGACCCATGGATTCTCCAACGAGCCGCCCCGCCAACTGTCCCTGCGACTGAAGTCACCCGTCCCCAACTACCCCTTCCCCCGAACCCGGCCAAATCAATTTGGAGAGGCCGGTGCTACAATTGCCTTGAGATGGGGCATGATCAGAATGAGTGTCCCGTGAATGAGCGCGTTTGTGCCAAGTGTTGGAACAAAGGGCACCAGGCCAGAGATTGCACTACCATACCCGTCGCAACACAGAACCAACAGTTTCATCCCCTTCAGCCGAGAGGGAACCTGGGTGAAGACCGTATGCCCCTAGACAGACCCAAAATTGCGACCGTCTTCATACCGGAAACAAGGCAGATGTACCTAGAAAGTCTAGATCTCAACCGGGCAGTGGTTATCGACGCCCGCTTACGACCAAACCATGCCATCCACACTATCCAATCTGTACTCATGGCTGTCTGCAACACTGATCACCCGCTGCCGGTCACACACATGTCTGGACCGCAGTATATCCTGCTGCTGCAACCGGGGGCTGACCGGCATCGCTTTCTAATGACGCACACCGCTCGTATGAAGTCAATGGGATACATACTTTACCCGTGGAGTCCGGGTATCAATGCGTACCCGATGAGACTCAAATTCAAGGCATGGCTTGAGCTCAACCACTGGCCTCCGCAAGCGTGGAACCTCGATCACCTAATACCGACGGTGAGCTCCTTCGGCATCGTCCTTGATCACTCCCCAATGACCAATGTAAGTTCGCTTCAGAAAATTCTGGTGGTTGTGGCCGTACCAGCGCTGGAAGTTATACCGATGGCCATCCGCATGTGGGTCAAAGGAATGGCCAGGGACTTAGAAGTGCGAGTTTGCGGGTGGATCGAGGAGCCGTTACCATTCGTGCAACCAATAGATACCACACCCACAACGGAATTCTTTGAGGTAGTACGGTCAGAAAACTTGCAAGCAGTGGTCCAGCACAACACCAAATCGGGCATGACTGAGATGGTGGCCGTCGACTTCGACACACTGTTTGGGTTGTGGGCCAACATGCATCCGGGTCAGGAGAAGGAGAGACTTGAACAGATACTCAAATCGAGTCCATACTTCGCCGTAAGAGAGAAAGAGATATTGCTCCAGAACATCACGGCCGGCAATCAACTCACGGCCAACGAGAAATCTCCGACGCAACCTGCTCTGCCACCACCTACCCGGGGTCTGAACAATTCACTGGACGCCTCCAGTGCTGATGGAACTGGAGCGTCTAACCAAAACCAGGCAAATTTGAATTCTCGGTATTCGCCGAGTAAATCAGGGAATAGAGATGGTACTGAAGAGACAGGGTCTCAGGCAGGGGGCTACACTACGGGACCTAAAGCTCTAACCGATCACATCAGTTCGGAACCCGCTGACCAATTGGGAGTTCTGCATCAAAGCCCTCACATGCAAGCATTAAGTCTTAGGCCTCAGCGGCCCTCAAGAGAAGAAAAAGGCAAGGCCTTAGACATTTCGGACCCTACTGACCAACTTAAGCAAAAACCAACTTGGGCTGATTTGGTTGAGGAAGAGGAACACTCTTGGGCCGCAACCCAACATGTTTCTAATGAAATAGGTAGCGGCCTGCCAGCCCAGACGGAAGGATTAGATGGTGAGCCCTTTAAGAGTGAGGATAGCCAAGGCAACCCAACCCAATCTGAAGCCAGACTGAACCAGTCTGCACTCTCTGAGATTGATGAAGGAGCTCAAGCCCACGCAACCTTTATTGGCAGGCTTCACGATGCGGCGGCCCACGGCCTCATGGAGGGGGCTGACACCATCGATGACCATATCCTTCTCCTCGAAGCGGAGAATATGGCACAACAGAGTAAAAAGGAGAAGGGCAAGAAACTCACCCAACCGCCTGAAACTAGCAGACCTAGGCGCACAAAGGTCAAATCTAAGATCGAGCACCGTGAGCTCAGGAGGAGCGTGCGAATCTCCGGCCGGAGCCCCCAAACCCAATTCTATAAGAAGAAGCGGAACTCCAAAGACACCTCGGGCACAACCTCAGCGAGACGGAAAATCATACGGGAAGCGGTTGATGAGGCGGCAGTCCTGGCAGCGCTAGAGGAGGAGAACTTAGCTGGTAACCCACTAGATGATACAATAACTCAGCAGATCTGCCGCTACATTGGAATTAGCGACATTCCGGCGGCAAGCACAGAGCAGAGCACGGGTCAACCGGACGAGAGCATTGCAAGCCCGGACAACGCAAATTGGAGCCCATATGGTGAAGAGTCTGTCCTGGCTGGACTTGACAGCGAGGCTATGGAAGACTCCACTGACGACGAAGAGGGTAATGGGAATGAATAGAAACACCTACAGCGATCAACTGGGGAAAGCCGTGAGGTTTTTCCATTTTAAGAACTTTACTTCTATTTTTGGTGTTTTTTTGCTTTTTTCTGGTATCTTGTTTTATTTCGGCTCCAAGCAGTGTGATAGCTGGAGTTTTTTGGGGGGGACTCAAACCGGGAATGCGGGGACTTCTGGTGCCCTGGCTCTGGTAGGAATGGGACTCACGGGAATGCGGAGTGATTGTGCTCTGGCTCCGTGGTGGGAGGGTCTGGCTTCACTGTTTGAGATCTTTTCTCTACAGCTTGAAGCTCTTTTGTGTAATTCTCTCTATGAATGATGATCCCATCTTAATTAAAAATGTGTTCAATTTTCTTAACTGGAATGTGCGAGGACTTGGGGATAATAACAAGTGTGCGGTTATTAAGGATGTCATTATCAATTCCCGGTGCGACTTAATTTCACTACAAGAAACTAAACTTAGCGAGATAAATATATTTAAACTAAGACAATTGTGCCCGGCCCGATTTAGAGAGTTCTCATCCCTGGAGGCCGACGGCTCCAGAGGGGGAATTGTAATATCATGGGCGGCACACTATAAAAAGTCACAAGAAATTAAGCGACAGTTTTCCCTTACTGTTTTTTTGAGTAGAGGAGATTTTAATTTTGCGGTTACTAGTGTTTACAGGCCTACGAGTGATGCAGAAAAAATCAGATTTTTGCATGAGCTTAGAGCACTTAAATTAGTCATAAATGTTCCATGGATTGTGCTAGGGGATTTCAACATGATTAGATCACTACACGAATCAACAGGAGGATCTAGGAACCTGGGGGTTATTATGCAATTTAATACAACAATAAATGAGCTTGATTTGTTGGAGGTGCCCCTCTCAGGAAGATCGTTCACGTGGTCCAGCAAGAGGCCATGCCCGACCTTCTCTCGACTCGATAGAGTGTTTCTATCCGTGCATTGGTTAACGGTGGGTGCATCTTACCACCTCTCCGACCTACCGGCCACAACATCGGACCACATCCCCTTACTTCTAAACCTTAAACCGCACTCTCAGCGGGAAAGGCGCCCCTTGCGTTTTGAAAACTATTGGCTCGGACATCATGAGACTCAGCAGGTAGTGAGTCGTGCATGGGAGCTGCCCTGCCCAACAAATAACCCGGCACGTTTGTTCCGACTGAAACTGACGCGCACACTCAGAGCCCTACATGATTGGGCACAGGTAAAATTTGCAAATAGGAGAAATTTCCTGCAACGATCAAAGATGGTCTTGCAAAGTCTAGATAGGGCGGAAGAGAGGAGGGCCCTAACGGGAAATGAATTTGGATTTCGAATCCGTGTTCGTCAGCATATCTATGCCTTGGCACTAGAGAAAGAGTCCAAGTGGAAACAACGATCAGGAGCTCAGTGGCTACGATTGGGGGATAAAAATACACGATACTTTCACGCCGTGGCCAACGAGCGGAAAAATATAAACACAATCCATAACTTGCGAGATGAACATGGAGTCCCTATCCCGCAACCGGCCATACGACAAATGATTTTCCAACACTACCGGCAGACCCTGGGACAGAGAAGAACCGATCATTTGCCCTTTGACATTTCGGCCAAAGTGGGCCCAAATTTGTCAGAAACTTTATTGGCACTAGACTCACCCATAGAGGCGCAAGAGGTGCTGCAAGAGATAGCACATATGCCAAAATTCAAGGCTTGTGGCCCGGATGGCATTCCAATGGAGTTCTATCAGACCTACTGGAGCATAATCCGAGCAGACCTCATGGCACTAATAACAGCGTTTTTTAACGGTACGTGCACTCTCAAATGCTTGAATAAAGCCACCATCACACTGGTGCCAAAGAAGGAAGGGCCACAAACCCTGGCCGACTACAGGCCGATTAGTGTTGTAAACACGGTCATCAAAATGATCTCGAAGATACTGGCAACCAGACTCCAGCCGGAGATGGATAGGCTTGTAAGCCCGGGTCAGACGGCTTTCATCAAAGGCCGGTCAATTATGGAGTCATACGCCGTCGCACGGGAGCTGTTGACATTCACACACAAAAACAAAATCCCATCCATCTTATACAAGGTCGACTTTGCGAAAGCATTCGATACGGTTGATTGGTCATTCTTGACTAATTTGCTGATCGAACGAGGCTTCCCACCAAAATGGTTATCAGCTATGGTCGCCATTCTGCACACGGCATCTTCTGCCGTAAAAGTCAACGGCCAATTAACGGGATTCTTCGAACATAGGCAGGGCCTCCGACAAGGGGACCCCCTCTCACCACTCCTCTTCATCCTGTTAACTGACTCACTCCAATGGTTTCTCACAAACTCCCGGCCTGTGATGCATAATCACATGCTACTCGAACCGCAAGCCATCCAATTTGCAGACGATACGGTCATATATGCAGAGGCACACCCGACAACGCTGCGGGTCATCTCCCTAGTCCTCGAGCTCTATGGAAAGCTCACCGGGCTGAAAATCAATCGCTTCAAAAGTGGATTCATACCAATCTCCATCCCGCAAGCTGGGACTCACACTATAGCCTCCATCTTAGGCTCCCCGAGCTTAAACTTGCCAATCAAATACCTCGGTCTCCCGCTCACAATGAAAAAACCAAGGATAGCTGACTTTGCAGATCTTATAATTACGATACAAAGACGGATGGAGGGGTGGAAATCAAACCTATTATCCTTCGGAGGTAGAATGACACTTGTAAAAGCGGTCTTGACGGCAATCCCTTTGCATTACCTGCAAATTATCAAGCTCCCCAAAGGGGTCATCAAGAAGATAGACAAGTTGCGGAGGAGATTTCTATGGAAGGGGAACGCAACGTGTCATGGCATAAATTGTTTAGTCAATTGGGAGCGGGTGTGTGCACTCAAGGTAAATGGGGGAATGGGTATCATCAACCTAGCAACACAGAACGATTCCTTAATGACTAAGTGGTTGTGGAGAATCAAGAATCAACAGCTGGGAAAATGGGCCAAGATACTACACCACCTATATGGGATAACAGAGCCTCAGCAGTTGCTGCACCATACCGCTGAATCAAATTTCATCAAGGAACTGGCAGCGCTCCTGCCGTTCTATATGGCATCCTTACGGCAAGTGACCACACCTGACTGCAGGGAATGGAAATGGACGGCACGGGGGGAATTCACGAGCTCCTCGGCATACACGGCACTGAGCTACACGGGGGTCGAGTGTGAGTACCAAAGGACGATATGGAAATTGAGGGTCCCTACGAAGATTATAGTCTTCACCTGGCTGCTAATCCATGACCGCATTCAAACACAAGCGAACCTACAAATAAAAGGGATGCAGCTCACTCCGGGATGCGCTATGTGCCAATCGACCAACTTAGAAGATAGAGATCATCTTCTGTGGACATGCCAATTCGCGAACCGATTCTGGACAGGACTGACGGTGCATATGAACACCAAGCTAAAAGGGGATGCCGGGACGATAACGGATGCATGGTGGGAGATAAGGCGTGACCTTCCACCGTCAGAACGAAAGAGATTGGATACAACCTGGGCGGCGGGGTGTTGGACACTGTGGAGAGAGCGCAACCGTCGCACTTTCTCCGATCAGAGGAAGACAGTTCCAATGTTGATAGATGATGCAGCCGCTGATGCTATCCGATGGATAGAGCTCTGCTGAATGGGGACAGTAGCGTGACGCGTCTTCAATTTAAATTATCACAGTATTGTAATCTAGATAGTAGGCAGTAGTTAGGAGGAGATGTAAATAAACTCTTTAACCCTTTCCTTTTAATACAAAAATGTTAGAGGCTAAGCCTTTAACCTTCAAAAAACAATCAGAAACTACATTTTGTATGAGAAATATCAAAATACAGGTTGCAATAATTATGTAATTGTCAAGTTTCCATGTGTACTCCGCCAAAATATAAGAATACTTTTGAGCATGTCTAGTGCCATTAAAAAGCTGGTAGAACTAAAATAAGACATTGTGTCACCTTGTTATCATTTTTCCTTTTATTGATTGAAGAGAGGTCATAAAAAATATCAATCATAAATTTTTGATTGATTAAAGCATAGATTTATTAACTATTGGCATGGCAGTAAATTAAATCATATCAGAAATTAGAAATTTGGGAGAATTACTTGTGAGGAAGTATACCTCCTCTCATAAGAAAAGTTCAAAATTAATAAATAAAGATCCATACATAATTAATAGTTGAAGACTTGTTTGTTAGATGAATTAATACTGTACGACGAGCAAATGCAAAAACCACACATGGTCCCACATAGACAAATAAAAAATGACAAATGAATTACATTGGAAAAAAAAGGTACAACACATACACGATGTCACAACAAACAACATAGATTAATTATTGACTATTGGCATGGTAGTAGATTAAGCATAGGTTTCACTAATTATAGATTATTAATTTGCATGGGAGTAAATTAATTAATATGAGAAATTAGAACTTTTGGAGAATTGAACACTCACGAATAGGGAGGAATTGTATGTCCTCATAAGAAAAGTTCAATTTTAATAAAGAAAGATCCATCCATACATACTTGTATAGTTGAATAAGTTGTTTGTTTGGGGAAATAATATTGTACAACGAGAGCAAAGGTAAAAATGACAAATGAACTACATTGAAAAAAAATTACAAAACATACACGATGTGACAAGAAACAACATAGTTAATTGAATAAAGATAAACCACCGGTCCGCACACAATTTAAATTGCATACATGATATTATGAAATAAAAGAAAAGGATACAAGATGATGTAAAAATATAGGTGTATACTTAGCTTAGTGCAATCATTGTTTGTAGTAGCTAAGCGTACCATATAAGGTTTGAATAAAAGTAAGGACAAACAATAAGATGCCGGCGATGACGGAGATAATTATCCATGTATTGGAGCAGTAGCGTTTCTTGAACTCTCCAATTAATCTATAGACACTTTTTTTATGATGTGCCACCACCTTCTCCTCCAAAATAACCAGCTCATTCGGCATAATGAGATTACTTCTAATTGAAGTTTTGATTTTTTGTACAAAATGCAAAACATCCTTGTTGTCGAAACTTGTGCTTGGCATGACACCATTTTCTCGCAATACTCTGACATCTGCTTCTGTTTTTAAGAAGCACGCCATGCATGCAACATAGGCCGTGAAGGTCAGCCCACAGTAATACCCGTAATAATATTCAAATATTAAAAGACTTTCATAGAGTTGAGTGCTGTAATGCAAAAGGTGCAAGGGTGCTAATTGCATCACTCCAGAAAACCTCCTGTTCTCAGAGTAACACACATCAATGGAGCCACCCTCATCCTTTACGAAAACAGTTTGAGATAATTGCAATTCTGTTACACTAGGTATATGAAAGTGGCCAATCACCTTATTATCTAGATTTGAAGTATACTTCCCATCGAGGGTTCGAGACCAATGGAAGATGTGTAGTAGATGTTTGAAGCCACCTCTTGGAATGGTATCACCATCCACTTTAGACGGGTGCTCTGTTGGATATATTGGAAGGCATGTGAGTGCAAGTTTGTGGATTGGGATATCTAAAAGGTTGCCTATGTTGGAAAGCTCTGTACATACGGCTTCGAGAACAAACCAAGGTATCTGGTAGTTCATGGTTATCATGTAACGTTGGATCTTCCCTATATCATCATATAAAAAGGTAAATAAATTATTAAAGTCTGTACTAGTTTGGTTAGCTATTTCATCCATAATAACCTCTCTGTACCCTTCATTGTCTGTTACGAAAACCATCGCAAGTATTAAGAAGCAACTACTGACCAGTAGGTGTTCTATTAAACGTTTGCTATTTTCAACAGTATGAAATTGTTCATCGACCCCTTGATAGTAGCTCCAGGCTCGATCTATCTTCCCTTGCATGTACTCATGGTATGATTTTAAGTTGAGACCAAACCAGTGCTTCATACATGCAACAAGTTGCCACTTACTGGTTTCAGGAATGAAAGAGGCCCCAAAATCATCCCAATGTTGCCAATTACCAAATATTGATGGATATTCTTCCCTGTTGCTACCCATTGATGCACGGAGGAATATGTCTGGGTTCTCTAGTCGACCTTCTATCTCCACAACCCACTCATCTACCGGTTCTTGCGAATCATCTATTTCATCTACTTGTTGTTGGGAATCATTCATTTCATCTACTAGTAGTTGGGAATCATCAGTCATTTTTGACCCTCTTGTCGATTAATCCACAAACGAGCTGTTCTGAAATAATGTGGAATGTTATTAAATATTTAATACGTACCGATGTTAATCAAAAGTTAAGGTTTCATTAGATAATTAATTTGTTGCTTTCCCCTGAAAATTGATTAATCTACAGAAGTAAAACTAGGGGTGTCAAATGGGTAAAACAATGGAGCGGTGAGGGCATTTTCATACCCATATATAAAATTAGTCTTACCTACGCAATTATCCTTATCTGTTAAGATAACAAGTAATGAAACACATAATGGATAATTACCGAAGAAATTGATAGCTTATATAATTTAATTAAAAATATAACAAATAAATATTTTTATTAAATACAAAATTTATAATTTTTGTACCTGTATTTTAAAATGTAAATTATTATTTATATAAAATGATATAAATTTTTATTAAATAAATCGATATAAAATGTTGGACAAATTAATTTTATCATAATTTACTACAAAAATGTTATGTACAATGTTGTAAAATCAATGTAATCATAATAATAAAACTTATATAGTTATACATATAAATAAAAAAATTAATATATAATTTTATTTTATCAATTACCCACTAACGAGTACGAAATAGCTCTTATACATATCCTTATCCAATTAGCTAACAAAATGTTTCTTACCCGTATCTATATTACGAAAAAATTTCTTACTCAATCATACACGTGTATCAAATACAATATGGATCAAGTAAACGGATAAAAAGATTTCATTGACATCCTAGGTAAAACAACAAACACTGAAAAGAAACTTCGTACATAATTCCCACTTAAATAACATAGGTCAATATGAGATATATGACAGATCATATATATAATTAATCACACAATGAGATACATATTTTTTTAGACTAACTTAAACTTCAGTCTAGGAGATATATACCACATTTTAGTATGTAAAATACAACTGATAAATGTTAATACTATTTTTCATTTTGTCCTAATTGTGTTATTAAATATTTCAGTCTAAATATTTTTAATTTCCATTTGACTAAATACAATATTTAAGCCCTTCAGATATATAGTTAAAGATTGAAACGTAGCGTTAAGCCTAGATATATTAGAATTGTTACAAACGAGGCACTAGGCCTAATACTTAAAACTAGAGTTCAGATCACTATTCAGTCTTAAAATGATCTTCACAAATCTACATCAAACTAATAAATCATACTAATAGATCGTAGCGGCCTGATCAGTAACAGATTTAAAGTAACCAAAACAAAAGCCACACATTATCTGGGACATGAAATTAACAAATTTCCAAACACAACAATATTCAGAAACACATCTAGTAAGCATACATACACTGATCGGTCAAATAATAATAAAAAAAAAATGGTGAGAATTAGAGAGAAAATGTTGAGATAAGTACCAAGGAGTAGAGGAGAGGAATTCTGTCTTCGTCTCTATGGCTCTTTGCTCCAAATGATGAGGATGCGAACTAGAAACTAAGGAGATTTATAGAGGCAAGTGTATGGTGAAGTGGACAAGAGAAGACTATATAAAATTGACCACATGCCTCTATAAATCGTACACAGAGACTATATATAGAAAAACTAAAGAGATTCACAATCTAATTAGGATTGGAGGTGGCCAAGTCATTCTTAGTCTCTCTGTGTAGTGAACTGTGTAGATTCACAATCTAATTAGAATTGGAGGTGGCCAAGTCATTCTTATGAACTAAAATTAGTAACTTTATTTTTATTTATAATCTTTATAATTATTTGTACTTTTTAGTCTATTTTATAGAAGAAAAATATATTTTTTATGATATATTCAGCTTCTCAAATCTAAAGTGTCTTAGTTTCGCCGTGAAATTAAGAATATATATCATAGTTTTATTTCATTCGGCTTCTGAAACAGAAAAGACAAGAAGCGAGTGGTGTAAATTATGATTTTTTTTATAAAGATTCCAAGTCTCTGGGATATGAAACTAACAAACCAATGAGAGGATCCACTAAGATATGAATCACCCAGTCACGAATAGGAGAAATGAAAACTAGTATGAAATAAAAGATGCTGAGAATAATTAGAGAGGAAATGTAGAGAGAAGTACCAAAGAGGAGATCAGCTGTACGCCTAGGTTTGTCTCTACGGCTCTCTCCCCAAATGGCGACAAGGCGAATTAGAAAACTAAATATGAGGCAGGAGAAGACTACTGATCCTCTGCTTTGCACTCTTAGTCTCTGTGTAGATTAATAAATTACACATTAGGTCAACGGATCAAAAGTATAATTAGAAGTGACTAAGCCATTTCTATAAATAAAAATTAGTAATTTCATTTTTTTAATTTTTTTATTATTTATACTTTTTAGTCTATTTTATATAATAAAATCATAATATCATAATTTATTTAGCGAGTCAAATCTCAAATTTATTTCTTTCACCCTGTAAAGTGAGAAAATATTCCATAATTCGTTTCATTCGTCTTCTTAAACAGGAAAGACAAGAAGTAGGGTATATATAATAAAAACTAGTATGATATGTAGAGAGAAGTACCAAAGAGGAGATCAGCAGTACGCCTACGTTTGTCTCTACGGCTCTTTCTCCAAATGATGATGAGACGAATTAGAAAACTAAATCTGAGGCAGGAGAAGACTACAGATCCTCTGCTTCGCACTCTTAGTCTCTGTGTAGCAAGCTGTACTGCAGATTAATAAATTCACAAACAGATCAAGTAAGCTGACATACACTGAAACTATTGTGTAAACTTACCGAAAGAGGATCCACTAAGATCTGGATCACCCAATCCGACTTTTATGAAAAAAGAGATGCTGATAAGTCGAGAGAAAATGTAGAGAGAAGTACGTACCCAAAATGAGAGGACTCCTATCTTCTTCTCTCTGGCTCTTTCTTTGGCGAATTAGAAAGCATAGGGGTTTCTTATAGAGGTAGGTGGTCAAGTGGACAAGAGAAGAAGACTACAGATTGTCTACTTTGCTCTCTGTATAGCAAGATATGGAGATTCAACCTATTACAACTCGGGTCAACGGACCTAAATATTAATTAGGAACGACTAAGCCTCTTTTATGAATTAAAATTGTAGATTTAATTATATTGCTTCTTACTCAGTTCCTTAGATATACTTACCTCAGCCCTTGTTGGTGGCTTACTGTTTTTAGCATATGTTGGTTGCTTAGTATTACTGCTCTTTGGTGGTGGTTTAGTTGCAAATTTGCATTAACTTGGTTTCCAGTTTTTGCTTATATCTATATGCGATATAAGCTGGTGGTGTACAGGGTATCCTTCTTGTGAGATATCCCTGTTAAAATTTTTGTAAGTTAACTCTTTTTCTGCAATGAAATGGGCCTTTGGCCTTTTATCAAAAAAAAAAAATTGTAGCTTTATTTTTTATATTGTATAATTTTTTAATTACTTATAATTTTTACTTATTTTTTATAAAATAAAATTATACTATTGTAATTTATTCAGAGTTTAAATCACTATTTGTTTTTACTTTCGTCTCTAGAGTTGGAAAAAAATAGGAAATTATTTATAGAGGACAAGAGAAGACTACAGATCCTCTGCTTCTCACTACCATTGTAGCAAGCTGTGTAGATTGGACTATTACATGTGAGGGCAAAAAAGGTCCCAATTTTTTTTTAAGTGTGAAATCTAGATACAAACATCTAATATTAAATCTTGCTACACTTGTATATATTTTTAGAATTTACAAATTTTATGAAAATAAATATTGCTTGTTGTTGTTGACTGTGTAATGTTGATCTGTGACTAGCATCAACATAATTAAAAAAAAGTCTAATGTTTGGTCGATTAAATTTGCCTATGAACAACGGATTACCCGACATTTTTATTAATATCCAAAGTTAATTACAAATTAATAAATATAACCAGAATGCCTGACTTTTTTCAAAAATGTCCAAACCGGCCACAAATGGCCGGTTTCTGATTTTTTTTTTTTAACGACACTATGAAGAGCAAGATAATGAAATCTCACACTGAAAATTCGAATTTTTTGTTTCAATTATTTGTTAGATTACTTCTTTTGATTTATAATTAGCATATTTATACTAAAATACGCTAAATAACTTGAAATTATGTTGAATTACACTATATTACATTAAATTACGCTAGATTATCTTAAATTAAGCTAAAATACGGTAAATTATATATGAATATGGATGATATCTTCACTGAGAAGGCGAAAAACGACGACGAAACTTCAAACAGCCATAAAACGGCGCTCGAGTGTCCGGTTTCAGCAAATGACCACTTTTCGGAAAGTTTGCGAAAATACGCATGTGTCAGTGTCGGCTATGCCATTTTTCAAAATTTAGAATTGCCAAAAAACTAAGGGAAGAGTCTCAAAATTTGAGTTGAAGTTTCTGATTTAGATTTTCATTTCTATTATTCAATCTAAGTAGCTTCGTAAATTAGTTATATATTGAATTTGTAGAATACTAATTTTTACTATTTTTGGAATTTTTTTACTATCTTTTATGATTTATGAAAGATGGCACAAAATTGGCCTAATTTTGCGTAATTTTGCGTAGTTTAGTGTAATTTACCGTATTTCATTGTAACTAGGGAAATTAGTGTAATTTAGCGTAATTCAACATAATTTAGCGTAATTTAATGTAATATAGTGTAATTCAACATAATTTCAAGTAATATAGTGTATTTTAGTATAAATATGCTAATTATAAATCAAAAGAAGTAATCTAACAAATAATTTAAACAAAAAATTCGAATTTTCAGTGTGAGATTTCATTATCTTGCTCTTCATAGTGTCTCTATAAAAAAAAATTCGGAAACCGGTCATTTTATGGCCGGTTTGGACATTTTTGGAAAAAGTTAGACATTCTGGGTATATTTATTAATTTGTAATTAACTTTGTATATTAATAAAAATGTCGGACGGATTACAGGTACCAATTTTGAAAAACCTGCCGCAAAATATAAGGTAAGGTCCAACTCTAATATATATATTTTTTAATTATTGATATTTTAGATAAGAAAAAATATTCATAGTTTCTATGTATTGTATTTTTGTTCGTAAGTTCATAAATATTATGCGGATAAATCACGAAATATTTTATAAACAATGTAAAAACTATTTAAATCGTCTATCGCTATGAAGAGTTGCTAGAAATGAATAGCAATTGAATCAATTATTCGTAAACCATTCTATTTATAAGTTTGAAATATTTTCCAATTTATTTGGTAATAGGAGAATGTTTAGATTGACACTTGCAATTTGGTTTTGGCAATTTTAAGATCTTACAGAAGATTAGAAGTCTTAGATAGTCTAATTAATGTTGTCTCAAACTTCAAATATTTTATTCTTTTTCTTCAAAAAAGATCAGAAGTAGGGTGACATAATATTTGAAGTTGTGTATATATTATGGTTTTATTTATAAATAAATATCAACATTAGCCAGGGCCCACCCATGAGGATGAATGATCATTGATGAAATGTTTGGGTAATATCAACGGCCAATATAAAACAAATTATGAATAGCATATGTGAAATCAATTATGAATAGCACTGTGTCCCAAACAACTTTTTGTACGTTCACATGGTCCACTCCACATGGTCCGAAAACTCCAAAGTTTATGAAATTTATATTGGATGCAGTAACTTCAATTCTGAGTTTCTGCACAACGAATCCAAACCATTCGATCCATATTAGCACGAATATTAAAAAGTTTATATACTACAGACATGAGTCGGATTGATTGGAATTCTAATGGGAAGGTCGATATTCTAAATTCAACATGTGAGTTAATACAGAGGATGCCAACTTAAGTTGATAATTTCTAGCAGACAACGCGTCACGGGTTCCACAGGTGCTCACAATTAATACAAGGGCGTCCAAAAATGTCCAAACCGGCCATAAAATGGTCGGTTTTCTTCTCTCCTGAAACCGGTCATTTTGTGGCCGGTTTCTGTTCTCTTTTTTTTTTTAACGACACTATGAAGAGCAAGATAATGAAATCTAACACTGAAAATTCAAATTTTTTGTTTAAATTATTTGTTAGATTACTTCTTTTGATGTATAATTAGCATATTTATACTAAAATACGCTAAATTACTTGAAATTATGTTGAATTACACTATATTATATTAAATTACGCTAAATTATGTTAAATTACGCTAAATTATGTTAAATTACACTAAAATACGGTAAATTCTGGTAAATTGCATATGAATATGGATGATATCTTCACTGAAAAGGCGAAAAACGACGATGAAACTTCAAACGGCCATAAAACGGCGCTTGATCTCCGATTTTAGCAAATGACCAATTTCCGGAAAGCTTGCGAAAATACGCATGTCAGTGTAGGCTATGTGGCTATCCCGTTTTTCAAAATTTAGAATTGCCAAAAAACTAAGGGAAGAGTCTTAAAACTTGAGTTGAAGTTTCCGATTAAGATTTTCATTTCTATTATTCAATCTAAGTATCTCAGTAAATTAGTTATATAATGAACTTGTAGAATACTAATTTTACTATTTTTGAATTTTTTTTACTATTTTTATGATTTATGAAAGATGGCACAAAATTGGCCTAATTTAGCATAATTTTGCATAGTTTAGCGTAATTTACCGTATTTCATTGTAACTAGCGAAATTAGTGTAATTTAGCATAATTTAATGTAATATAGTGTAATTCAACATAATTTCAAGTAATATAGTGTATTTTAGTATAAATATGCTAATTATAAATCAAAAGAAGTAATCTAACAAAAAATTTAAACAAAAAATTCGAATTTTCAGTGTTAGATTTCATTATCTTGCTCTTATAGTGTCTTTAAAAGAAAAAATTGAAAACCGGCCATTTTATGGCCGGTTTGGACATTTTTGGAAAAAGTCAGACATTCTGGGTATATTTATTAATTTGTAATTAATTTGTATATTAATAAAAATGTCGGACGGATTACATGTACCAATTTTGAAAAACCTGCCGCAAAATGTAAGGTAAGGTCCAACTCTAATATATATATTTGTTAATTATTGATATTTTAGATAAGAAAAAATATTCATAATTTCTATGTATTGTATTTTTGTTCATAAGCTCATTAATATTATGTGGATAAATCACGAAATATTTTATAAACAATGTAAAAACTATTTAAATCGTCTATTCGCTATGAAGAGTTGCTAGAAATGAATAGCAATTGAATCAATTATTCGTAAACCATTCTATTTATAAGTTTGAAATATTTTCCAATTTATTTGGTAATAGGAGAATGTTTAGATTGACACTTGCAATTTGGTTTTGGCAATTTTAAGATCTTACAGAAGATTAGAAGTCTTTGATAGTCTAATTAGTGTTGTCTCAAACTTCAAATATTTTATATATTCTTTTTCTTTAAAAAAGAGCGGAAGTAGGGTGGCAAAATGTTTGAAGTTGTGTATATATTATGGTTTTATTTATAAATAAATATCAACATTAGCCAGGGCCCACCCATGAGCGATGAATACATCTCGAGACGTCACCATGTTTGCCTAATATCAACTGCCAATATAAAACAAATTATGAATAGCATATGTGAAATCAATTATGAATAGCACTGTGTCCCAACAACTTTTTGTACGTTCAATTCATTATGCAACTCCCAACCCTAAATTATGAATTATTAATAGCATATGTGAAATGAACGGGGGCCAGTTACTAAATTATGAACGGAAGCATGCACGAGCTCCCAACCCTACCTTTAATAAATGCACAACCAGACTTTACTCGTATCAAATTGAAAATATAAATGATATCTCTGTGTGTTAACAGATACGATACAGATTGAATAAAAATATTTTTATATTTAAAAGTTGATTTTATTTGTATTCTATTTTTATCTATTAAATATTAATTTTATCGATATTCTACATTTATTCGTTAAAATTATCAGATAATAAAAACACAAAAGTTGAATAAAGAATAATAATATAATAATTAGCTTTATTCTTTCTTTTACAAATAGACTATCAAACTCATTCATTTTGAACATGTGCAATCTCATTATTAATGTAAAAATTAAAATACAAATATGTAACCAAATCCAACTGAATAATATTTTATCAAAGAAAAAAAAGTAGAAACATGAAATCTTTTTTTACTCCCTTAATTTTCATGTTTTAAAACATAAACATACTTCCTTCAATAAGTTTAAGCCAAACATTTATTGTTTACTAATCATACAACTAATCCTACAACTAAATTTTTGTTGACATGTCTTTTTTTTAATTACGGAAGAACTTTCATATATTTTCTAATTACGGATATATACATGAAAACAAAATAAATATTGCTTGTTGACTGTGTAGTGTTAATCTCTGTAACTATATCATCAACATAAGAAAAAAAATATTCATAATTTCTATGTATAACAAGAGCATAACACTAGTACAAAAAACCCCTTCACCGACTGTTAAAAAACCCTTATACCGACTGTTATTGAGGCGTCGGTGATGGCGGCGACGGTATAGATAAATCTTTACTGACGGGTGAATAACAGTCAGTGTAGGCGCCCAACACCGACTGTTTTTTGGAAAAAACAGTCGGTGTAGGCGCCCAACACCGACTGTTTTTTTGAAAAAACCGTCGGTGTAGGCGCCCAACACCGACTGTTTTTTTGAAAAAACCGTCGGTGTAGGTGCCCAACACCGAATTTTTTTTTTTTTTTTTTTTTGCACCTGTATAATTATATAATTCCTATACCATTTATAATTATACAAAATTATAAACTTTTTTCAAGGTGAATATATTAATAGATAAATAAACGTCATTTACATCTTTTCCTCTCTACAGAGAGCAATCAGTTACAAAACTAATTAAAAGGGAAAAACAACAATTTGACATAGTAATAAGATTTCTATACTCAACAATGAGCCATCCATTGCTCTGCATCATACCAAATCTTCTCCGCAAGGACATGTGGCGCTATCCTTCGATCTGAAAGACTTTCTCTCATTTCACTGTTTCCATGTTTCAATTTGGACCAGTAGATACTGCCTAATTTGGACCAGTATATCGAATTGGCTTTTCAATTTCGCAGAAAAATCAATTAGACAACATCAAAAAGCTCACAGCAGAACCACAAGATGTTATCAGAACTCTGAGATAATCACAAAAATTACATACATAAAGCAATGCAAATCTTCTATTAATGGAAGGGATATTTTAAGTAGTGGAGAAGCATTTTTGTAATGACCAAATACAACTCAGATTAAATCATACAGTACAAAGGTTAAATCATATGGTAGTAAATATAAATAGTGATGTTTTGTTTAGCACAGTATACCCATTTTTAACCAAGAAGAAAAGAAAAATGGGAGTGACTTACCAATACAGCAAGGTTGTGGAGTGGCTGGATTAACCTGAACAAACTATGCTTGCTATCTGAAAATTAGGAGAGAGATGTACTATAATATAATTAGAAGTGCATTGTCTGTTATGATGAATAAGGTTTACACTAATAGATTTGCTGAAGCATATGCAAGATGAAATTACCAAATTGTTTAAAACAAGTGATGGAATCATCAGATAAAATTACAACAGCAACATTTCTTATGTACCTGAAGGTTTAATGCTTTCTTTTTGAGATCCTGAGGCAAGAGGGGAATTTGAGGGTACTTATCTCAAAATTTATGAAAGACAAGTTGTAATCAGAAGAATTACAGTAGTAACACTGGATGCTTACTAGGATCGAATTGCTCTCCTTTTAGAAGATTCACTGCCTTGTACTCGTACTCCAATCCTAATAAAACATAGAAATTAAGTTCATATGTCCATCGAAAAAGAAATAAGAACCTTTGAATTCGGTGAGAAGACGAGCTACGGCAGTAAGAGTAAAGAGTAAGCTTCCCTTTCCCTTGATCCGCCATTTCCCTTCCACCGTGGAAAAGAAAAGGGAAACAAAATTAAAAAGTGACTTAGAATTACAGCCACCTTTTCCACGTGTCGCTTTCTGAGAAAACAAAAATGCTTGGCGTACTCGTCGATTGAACCCAACAACACTTTCCAAACTATAATTCACCTATCAAAATATATCACGATAATTGCTTAGCTAACCATTTTTTCATACTGAATTTGCACAGTAACTTACTTAAAAAATTATATAATTCCTATACCATTTATAGGAGGCAATACTAATTGGCAAAAGTGGGTTGGATGAACAAATCACAGAACTGGTACCATACAATGTATTTGGGGATGTGGCAGTGATATGCAACATACCGCAACCATACACTGTCAGAGTTTCTGAAGTATGCCAGCTTTTGCGAATTGACAAACAGTCTTTTAACAGCATCCTACAGTTGTACTTCAAGGATAGCCATCGGATATTGAGCAATCTCCTCAAGGTATAGTTCAATTTTTTTAGTAATAATTTAAGATTATGACAAAGGAAATAAGAACATGCAAATAATCAAGACATTTTGGTGAATACTTAAATTGAAGGGGAAGGAAACTGATATAAGGATCAAGCAACTGGAGTCAGATATCACATATCTAATTGCAAAACAAGAAAGAGAACTAATTTTGACGGTAAACAATGCGGCATATCATGGAGACCTCCATCATTTGAAAGGGTTGATTAATGCCGGTGCTGATCCAAGCAAATCCGACTATGATGGTAGAACTGCCTTGGTTCGTCCATTTATCTTCACAAATCTTAAAATTTTCTTAATAATTTGTGAAAATCACTTACCATAGTTTTTCTTTTCACAAAGTAATTTGATGTTTGATCTCCTTTTTTTTTTTAATTAGCACGTGGCGACATGCAAAGGATACGAAGAGATTGTCAAGTTCCTGATACAACGAGGCACAAATGTCAATTATGTCAATTGTGTAGGTATGAAAATGCCAATTAAAATAGTAAATTTTATCCTTTATATAGTAACAACAACATAGAGCATAAACTCTTGGTTGCGCTAACAACCCACAAAAATCTTACTTGCTTAAGCGATACAGATAGTTTTGGAAATACACCATTGCTGGAAGCTGTGAAATTTGGTCATGACAGAATAGCCAAAATTCTCGTTGCAAATGGTGCAATTTTGACCTTAGAGCAGGCTGGGAATTACCTATGCAAGGTTGTCACAGAGAGCAAGCTTGAAATGCTAAGAAGATTGCTTGAATTTGGGGTTGATCCCAATTCAAAAAATTATGACCTAAGAACACCCCTTCATGTTGCCGCAGCTGAGGGGTTGCATCTTGTTGCATCCGTACTGATAGAATTCGGGGCAGATGTTCTATCAAAAGATAGGTAAAACATTCTTTTTTCAGTTGATATTTGGCAATCTTGAAAATATCTTTAAAGCCTTTAAAATCAATTAAAAAATATTTGAAACCAAATGATATAAGTTTATGTGTGCATTGCTGGGTATATAGATAGTCTACCTATCCAATTCTGTGCAATTTATGTTTTGATAATGCATCAAGGATCCTTAAATTCAGGCCCATGAAAAATTCAAACTGTTTGAAGAACAGTAAGACATGCACCAAATCTCATCATTTCTCGTAGGCACTATATCCATATCGTAAAAATACTGCCTATAAAGTTGGATTTCTTTAATGATGTCAATACTGTTAATGGATCCTAAACAATAGAAAGTGGGTTTGGTAACAAGGAATTGTGCTACTATTAAGTTTCTGAAACCATTTATAACTTGGGACAGTTTTGGTTGGGTCTCCCAAAAAAATCAGCAACTCAGAACACCCCTTCCCTATTAAAATTGGCCATACACAAAACAGCACCTTCAGAGTTCACAGAAGAATAATCGGGAACCGACGGATTGGAAATAGAAGGCGGCGGTGGAGGTGGTGGCGGTGGCGGCGGCGGTGAAAAGAGGCGAACTCCACGTCGCATCCGCTTGGAGATCAGACGCTCGCTATCGGCCAGAAAAGCACTCCTCCGCGCTATCGGACAGAATTCAGGTGCTCGGGTGCTCGGGCGCACAACGCACTCCTCCTCTGCGAGGCAGCAAGGCGAGGTAGCGGGGCGGGGCGAGGCAGCAAGGCGACTCGGGTGCTCGGGTGCTTGGCGGAGCCGGAGGCAGCAAGGCGGGGTGTTTGGGAGATCGCGAGGCTGATCGAAAGAGAGAAACTCAACTCAAAATTTTGGGAGGGTTTTCGGCAAAGAAGAGGGAAATGAAATATTTCGCGGCTGATCGAAAGTTATAAACTGGGAACTAAATTTTGTTAGCTCAACACCGACTGTTTTTCTAAAAAACAGTCGGTGTAGGTATCACCAACACCGACTGTTTTTTAAAAAAACAGTCGGTGTTGGTAATTGCTCAACACCGACTGTTTTTTGTAAAAAACAGTCGGTGTAGGTATGAGCAACACCGACTGTTTTTTAAAAAAACAGTCAGTGTTGGTGACTGCTTAACACCGACTGTTATTTGTGAAAAACAGTCGGTGTAGGGTATGAGCAACACCGACTGTTTTTTTTAAAAAACAGTCGGTGTTAGTTTACTGACGGTTTTTCGTAAGAGAACAGTCGGTGTTGAGATTGTTCTTATTTACGATTTTACCAGCAGTCTCTACACCGACTGTTACATATTAAAACAGTCGGTGATTGAGGGTCAGCGAAGGGGTTTTTTGTACTAGTGTAAATTGCATTTTTTTTATTCAAAAATTCATAAATATTATGTGAATAATTCATGAATTATTTTCTTAAACAACGTAAAAGCTATTTAAATCGTCTCTCTGTTTGAAGAGTTGATAAAACTGAATAGTAACGTAATTATCCGTGAACCATGCTATTTAAATGTTTGAAATAGTTTTTTTTTTTTTAAGTTGGAGAAAGTTTAGATCAACACTGGCACTTTGGTTTTGACAATTTTTAAAATCTTATAATAGGTTGGAGCTCTTAGATAGTATAAGAAGAAAAAATGATGTTGTATTATTCTCTCATGAATATGATAGAAAACTAATGTTGTCTCAAGTTTCAATCTATTATTCTTCTTTTAAAAAGACCATGTTTGATTTATGAACAGCACATAAAACAATATAAACAAAATTATGAACAGCACATGTGAAATGAATTATGAATAGCATTGTATCGGAACAACTTTTGTACGTTCAATTCATAATGCAACTCCCAATCCTAAATTATGAATTATGAACAGCATATGTGAAATGAACGCGAGAACAATTCCATTTTTTTAAAGAAAAAGTGCTGTAAAATCTTACATAGAAACACCAAAAAATTATCAATATCATCGATGACTATATATGATAGAAAAAATGATGTTGAATTAGTTTCTCATGACTATATATGATAGTATACTAATTAATGCTGTCTCAAACTTCAAATCTTTTATTCTTTTTTCTTAAAAAAAGACCAGTAGTAGGGATAAATTATACTCGTAGGAGTTGTGTATATATAATGATTTAATGTATAAATGAATATCAACACTGGCCCGGGCCCACCCATGAGCCATGAATGAACCATATATACTTCTCGAGATGTAATATCAACTTCTTGTATGTTCAATTATGAATAGCATATGTGAAATCAATTATGAATAGCAATGTGTCCCAACAACTTTTTGTACGTTCAATTAATTGTTCCGCCTTATGTGAAATGAATGAAATGACCAGTCACTAAATTATGAACAGAACTGCAGAAGCACGAGCTCCCAACCCTACCTATTTATCTCCGAACCCTACCTTTAATAAATGCACAACCAGACTTTAGTGTACAAATTCATACAATGATTTCTCTTTTGTTAACAGATAAGATCCAGATTAAATAAAAATAATTTTATATTTTAAAGTTGATCATTAACATCCACCAATGCACTAGTACAGGAAACACGACTATATATGGTTCGAAAAGCTAATGTCACACTTACACGACCGTATCCGCAAGCGTCGTGTAAAACCATATATAATATACACACATGAAACGCGGTTCCTAAGAAAAACAGTGTCTAACTTCGAAAGGCATTTAGTGGGTAGACAAAGAGGTGCGGAAAATCAAAAACACTAACATGATTTATACACGGCTATTCTTTTAAAACCGTGTGCATAATAAAGAAATTAACTTGCTAGTTATCAAAAACACTAACAGGATTTATACACGGCTATTCGGAGGATGGGAACAATACCTGGCGTCAAATGTATGGCGAAGAGATCTCAAGCATTGAAGAGGACTCAGACTGAACAGCTTTTGCTATTAAATTTTAGTAGTATCTGTATTTCAGTGTTTGTTATTTTGTTGAATATGACTTGTTTTGTATTATGGTATTTCAGATTTCTCTAAGGTTGTATTAGTAAATGTAGTTGTGATATGCTGTAGAACTGATGTAAGACTTAGCTGTAGAAGTTAGTACCATTTTCTGGTACGTCTTTTCAGCTTGTGGTTTCATATATGAAATCAGTGACTATATCCACTTTTATTCAAAAATAATAATTACAAATGGTTTGGTTCTGCTTTATTATTTATTTATTTTAGTGACAAGAGCAAAGTAATTTCTGTACACTTTCTATTGGACAATAAATTATCAATTTCTATTGAAGCAACTGCGATAAGTAATAGCATTACAAATCTAAAATGGAAGAATGAATTTATACTTTTATTTAGAATCCGGAATGAATACTTACAGATCACACATACAAAAACGCTACTAATTATGGTAAAAAAAATAGGCTTTTACAAGGTTTTCGAACCGTGTCTACGAGAGTTGTGTACAATAGGGTTGCTAATTTTTCACGGTTTTCGAACTGTGTATAAAAACACTAATTCTACATGGTTTTTTTACTAAAAACCATATATAATTCAATTTTTTTTGGCCAAAAGAAATCATACACGGATTTTAAAATAAAACTGTATATAAAAACACACATCCTATACGGTTTTAAATAAAAAATTGTGTATAATTCAAGAATTTTTTTTTAAAAAAAATCACTTGAATCCAAGATCTGAATTCAAATTAAACCTTAGATCTAAATACCAAAAACACTAAACTAAATTTTAAATATAAACACTACAAAACTACATTTACCAATATATAAACATCAATTACAATTACATCCACATATTATTAGTTACTTGAATAACATTCTAACTAAAAAAATGAAAACACAATAAAAAAACCCTAGACCTGAGACTTCATACATTTACATGAACAATGTCAAAGAAAAACATAATCGGAAATTAGAAATGAAAAACTTAATCGGAAATTTGAACTCTAGTTTGAGGCTTTTCCCTTTGTTTTTTGAAATTCTGAAATTAGAGTTGAAAAACTTAATCGTTTAGGCCAACCTTTGGATGATATTTTGTCCAAAGCCCCCTGGACAAAACCCAATTCTCTAAAAGAAGGGTGGAGTGTCCAAAGGGCTTTGGACAAAGTCTCATTCAATATTAGTGCTAAACCGACCAATATGTACTAAAATTTGCATGGACGGTTTAGAATTAAAAATAATTGAACTAAGTAAAATAATAAAATTTGTGTACCTTCTGCTATATTAAAGAGCATAGAAAAATATTAATATCTTTTTATTGGATTTCCAGTCAGTCAATAGCATGTGTGCGTTTTCTTATATATAAAGTTATTATAATTTATAGGGACTCTAGCTTCGTGATTAACGAAAACACATGACATCTCTGTACTTCTCATACAAACAGAAAGACTTGAGATTCAACACTCAACAGGAGAGGAAAGTAGTTCCACATTATTTTCCTATTAATATTTTTTTATTGGGTTTCCAGTCAGTCAATAGCAAAGTAATTTCTGTACACTTTCTATTGGACAATAACTTATCAATTTCTCGTGAAGCAACTGCGATAAGTAATAGCATTACAAATTTAAAATGGAAGAATGAATTTACTTTTACTTAGAATCCAGAATGAATAGTTACAGATCATTCGAGCAGGATATTTCTGGTGTAGTTTCCAATTGTGAGATTACCATTTGTGCCTTTCCTGCAGGAATACTTGTAGTTGCTCTCTGTATCTTATTGGAGGATCCCAATAAATGTGCAAAGTAAGTTTTTAACCCAATTTTTATCCAAAAAGATAACAATAAATCCATACCAATAATTCATATAATTAGCTATACTAAACTAAAAGAAGGGTGAAAAGTTTTTGTTCAGAGGGCTTTGGACAAATCCCCATTCAATGTTAGTCTTATACCGTCCGATCCGTGCTAAAATTTGCATGGACGGTTTAGATTTATAGGGTTATTTAAGTTTATTAAGTTTTAAATATGTTGCACAAATCTTAACACAGATCAAATGGTTAGGCCAGCCTTTGGATGAGATTTTGTCAAAGCCCTTTGGACAAAATCCAGTTCCGGCTTTGGATGAGATTTTGTCCAAAGTCGTTGGGACAAAACCTAATTTCCTAAAAGAAGGGAGGAGTTTTTGTCCAAAGAGTTTTGGACAAAATCTCATTTAAAGTTAGATCTAAACCGTCTGATGCGTGCTAAAATTTGCATGGACGGTTTAGAATTAAAAATGATTGAACTAAGAAAAACAATAAAATTTGTATACCTTCTGCTATATTAAAGAGCATAGAAAAATATTAATATTTTTTTATTGGGTTTCCAGTCAGTCAATAGCATGTGCGTTTTCTTACAAAGTTATAACAATTGTCTTTGTTAGCCACTATTATAATTTATAGGGACTCTTAGTGATTAATGAAAACACAGGACATGTCTGTACTTCACATAGAAATAAGAAGACTTGAGAGTCAACACTCAACAGGAGAGGGAACTAGTTCAACATTATTGCAAGTTGCATTGAGCCCATGTAATGCCCAATGCATTCAGCCCATGAGCCCATTTAATATTTCCCTTTCCCAAGAACTCCTTGTAGATATTTCGTACTTAAATTACTTAAAATATTATGTTACCTGAGAGGATGAAGACCAGATAAGAAAGCTGAGACCATGCTGCTTCAATTCTTTTCCCTTTCATTTACTTATTTTCTAGTGTGTGATGTGTCAAATTTACCCCTGATCGGGAGTTTTTGAAGCGGATCAGGTCCGGTCCATTTCATGGCATACACAAATGGGTTGGGCTTAATGAGAAATTCTTGGGCCACAATTAGATGGGGCCCATAATGAATTTCCATTGTAGTTAAGAGGTTTAGCATACTGATACTGTCGGTATATTAGAATTGCAACACTGGCTTTTGGGTTTTTGGTACAATTAATGCTAGGTGAATTTCTGTTTGGATTAGTGCTAGACTGAGTCTCTGTTGACAATCAGAAACTACATTTGTATGATTGTTGCAGGGTATGGGACCACTCCAGCAGGATTGTGGGCCCTTTTGTTAGCTCCTATAAGTACCTCTACTAGAAGCGTTCTGTTCACGGGCCCACTCATATTTTCCTGTTTTACTTAATTTTTATTTGGGGAAAAAATTTCATTCATTTTTTCTTTGAGGAAATATGCCAAAATTGGAAAGGTATATAGCAAATTAGACGGTATTTCTACATGTTCTTTTTAGGAGCATGTAAAATATGTTTGCTGTCTATAAATTATGGATATATATAGATTTTGATCATCATGAAGAATTTAATTTGTCTGCGGCTACTCTACTGATGATCCATAAATATAAAATTTATTTTGTGTTTAACGTGAAGTATAAATTTCATTTTACACTTGAGATTGATATGCTGCATATTCATTGATGAATAAGTCAGACGGTGAAGTTTTTTTAGGACAGTTATCATCTATTACAGATATTGTTACAATAACATAACAATGTATGTTAATTTTGAAATAAGAAATAGACAAAAAAATTTACTGGTACAATTAGCGGGTTGCGGACTGCCGTGAGTTAATCTTTTCATTTTATGTTGCAGGGTTGTAATTGAAAAATAAAAATAGAGGTTGCAATTATTATATAATTGTTGCATGTTTGTAATTGTGCTGTTACCATGTTGGGTCACCATGTTCTCTTTTCATTTTCTTTTCTTTTTTTCTTTTTATTGATCGAGGAGAGCTCCTAAAAAAAATCAATCTTAAAATTAAGGATTACTTAAAGGATAGATTTTTATAATATTGGCATGGGAGTAAATTGAATAATATCACAAATTAATTAGAACTTTGGGAGAAACACTCAGGAGGAAGTATATACCCTCATAATAAAAGTTCAAAATTAATAAAAAAAAAACATTTATACAAACTTAATTGGTAGTGAAATACTTGGTTTGTCAGGTGAAATTTACATGCATAATTGATATATATTTGTGGATTAATCTATCCTGTTTGAATGTGTTGTTAAATAACCAGTTACTAAGCTTTGTAGTTGACTCCGTTTTGTTATTTTGTTTTAATTTATGTTGGCGACGTAGGTTGACGGGCCAAGAAAAAGTGCGACGATGATGTTATAATCACGCTCTAGATAGTCAAAATCTGGGATATGACAGTTATGAATTAATGCACCAATCACCTACGGGGTTTCATAAAAAATAAAAATAAAAGAATTCATGCAACAATTATATTCTCCTATTATCACGATATTTTGTTTGAAATGATGAAACTACTTATACAGACATTTGAAGATGTTGATAGAGATGGAAAAATAAACAGAGAAGATTGGGAGGATCGATTGTGTTTCGTCACCCATCTCTATTAGAAAATATGACTTTACCATACCTCAGGTATGGTTTTATTCTTTTTCCTATTGTAAACGTTACTTTACCTTTTCTGTATTAGTATGTCTGGTATGATGCAATTGCTACTGCTACCAAAAAGATCTTGTTTGTGCTCCAACTACAGAAACAAAAAAAATCTGACATCTTGCCGTGACATTTCAGGGACATTACGACTGCATGCCTTTCCTAGCTTTGTTCTTAACACAGTGGTCGAAAATCTTAATTTTAAAGAAAAGCTTTAGTAAAAAATATATTTCACAGCTCGCATCAGATCAGGATCAAATCTTAAATCCCTCAAGAGAACGGATCATTTTAGCATGGATCATCATTTACACTTTGAATCTGACAAGATCCAACCAAACAATTGAAAATCTGGAGAAAATAGTGAAAAGACACACATCTTGTAATTGTTATGTTTCGATGTGTACTCTGTCAACTGTCTAATGCCATTAAAAAGCTGGCAATTGCATCTTGTGTCACCTTGTTATCTTTTCTTGTCTTTTCTTTTTTCATTTTTTTAATCTTACTGTAGATTGAAGAGAGGTCCTCAAAAAAAAAAAATAATCTAAATTTGAATTGATTAAAGCATAGATTTGCACGGTAGTAAATTGAATAATATCATAAATTAGAAGTTTGGGAGAAGCACTCAGGAGCAGGAATTATACGCCTTCATAAGAAAAGTTCAAAATTAATAAAGAAAGATGCATACATAATTAATAGTTGAATATTTGTTTGTTAGGTGAATTAATACTGTATGAAGAGAGCATAAGGTAAAGATCACACGTGGTCCCACATAGGCACATAAAAAATGACAAATTAATTATAATGCAAAAAAAAAGAAGGTAAAACATACAGGATGGCACAACAAACAACATAGTGAATTGAATAATGATAAAGCACTGATACGCACACAATTAAAATTGCACGCCTGATATTGTGAAATAAAAGAAATTAAAAGGATACAAGATGATACATAAATATATAGCTTAGCGCAATCATTGTTTTTTGTAGCTAAGCACACTATATTTGGTTTGAATAAAAGAAAGTACGGTTTGAATAAAAGTAAGGACAAATAATAAGATGGCGGCAATGACAGAGATGGTTATCCATGGATTGGAGCAGTAACGGCTCTTGAACTCTCCGTATACTCTATAGGCACTTCTCTTATAATGTTCCATCACATTCTTCTGCAAAATGACCAGCTCATTCAGCATGTAGTCATTAACTGGAATAAAACTTTTGAGCTCATGCACACAGCGCAAAACATCCTTGTCATCAAATGTTGTGCTTGGGATGACACCATTTTCTCGCAATACTCTGGCATCTGCTTCTGTTTTTACCAAGCACGCCATGCAAGCAACATAGGCCGTGAAGGGCATTCCACAATCCCAGTACTCCTGTTCAAATTTTAAAACACTTTCATAGACTTTAGTGCTGTGTGGAAAAAGGTGCCAGGTTGTTAATTGCATCACTCCAGATAATCTCCTGTTGTGAGAGTAAGACACATCAGTCAAGCCACCCTCATCGTTTACGAAAACCATTTGAGATGATTGCAATTCTGTTGCAGTAGGTATATGGAATCTGCGCAAGGACCCAGTTGAACACATAAGGTACTTCCCATCGGGGGTTCGAGACCAATGGTAGATGTGTAATAGATGTTTGAAGCCACCTTCAGGAACATTGATAGGTAGAATTTTTATGGTCCAGAATTTTCAGAAAACACTGAATTTTCTACCTATCTAAAAAAATAGTAAAAAAATTCGAAAAAATATAAAATTTAGTTTGCAAGTACATATTCATATGATTATCACATTGAACTGTTGGATCGACCATTAGAATTTTAAAAATTCAAATTTTTAGCCGTAGCACGGACTCCATCCGTGCTATGCATAGCACCATAGGCTCACTCATTAATTATTATTTTAATGATAGTTGGGTTGGGGTCAAGTCATTCAACACTTTTGTTTAATATTCACAGGGATCCTCCAGTTGGATTTCAAACTTGGAAGGTCCCACACAGAAAAAATTACCTTTTGCCACTAGACCAAAGGTTGGCTCCTAATATTGGAGAGCCTAGCTATCCTCCGGAATCCATCCCCCGTTTCATCCCCCAGTCAATAACTACTTTAATAACTACTAACTACTTGGGGGGACCACTTACTATTTGGGGACCGCCTAATATCTGAAATATTTTACAACTGGCGCGAGCAAGTATTCACATATAATAAATCAAGTATTCATCTATAATACATCAAGTATTCACACCTAAGATATCAAGTATTTAAAGAAAAAATGGACACATCACTCACCCATCTTTTACACGGTTTTAGAGGTGGTTTTTTTTTCTTCATTCAATCTAACCAATATTTCTGACGATCTGTGAAGAATTTGCAAATCTAAAACCACCAACGTCTTCTACACAATTTTCTCTTTCAAATGAGATCCATGACGACATACTTTCGAGTTGTCCGTTGCACAAGTATTCACACCTCGTCATGCAAGTATTCATCCTCGTCATGTAAGTGTAAATAGTTCATGTATCAAGAGTATTACAAGCATATGTGCATACCTCGATTAATTTTACAAGAGCGCGCAAATATTCATATATAATAAATCAAGTATTCATCTATAATACATCAAGTATTCACACCTAAGATATCAAGTATTTAAAAAAAAACCTGGACACATCACTCACCCATCTTTTACACGTATTTAGAGATGGTTTTTTTTCTCCGTTCATCTAACCAATATTTCTGACGATCTGTGAGGAACTTTGCAAATCTAAAACCACCAACGTCTTCTACACAATTTTCTCTTTCAAATGAGATCCATGATGACATACTTTCGAGTTGTCCGTTGCACAAGTATTCACACATCGTCATGCAAGTATTCATTATCGTCGTGTAAGTGTAAATAGTTCATGTATCAAGAGTATTACAAGCATATGTGCATACCTCTATTAATTTTACAAGAGCGCGCAAGTATTCACATATAATAAATCAAGTATTCATCTATAATCATCAAGTATTCACACCTAAGATATCAAGTATTTGAAAAAAAAAAAACTGGACACATCACTCACCCATCTTTAACACGTTTTTAGAGGTGATTTTTTTTCTCCGTTCAATCTAACCAATATTTCTGACGATCTGTGAGGAATTTTGCAAATCTAAAACCACCAACGTCTTCTACACAATTTTCTCTTTCAAATGAGATCCATGATGACATACTTTCGAGTTGTCCGTTGCACAAGTATTCATACCTCGTCATGCAAGTATTCATCCCTCATCGAGCAAGTATTCATCCTCATCGTGTAAGTGTAAATAGTTCAAGGAGGTGGGAGACGGAGGCAGAGGTGGGAGAGGGAGAGGGAGGCGGAGGTAGAGGTGGGAGAGGGAAAGGGAGGCGGAGGCGGAGGTGGGAGAGGGAGGCGGAGGCGGAGATGGAGAGATGAGAGAGGGAGGCGGAGGCGGAGAGGGAGAGGTGGGAGAGAGAGGCGGAGGCGGAGGTGGGAGGCGGAGGCGGAGAGGGAGAGGTGGGAGAGGCGGGCGGAGGCGGAGAGGGAGAGGTGGGAGAGACGGGTGGAGGCGGAGGTGGAAGGTGGAGGTGGAGGTGGGAGAGAGAGGGAGAAAGAGGAAAGAAATAAAGAGAGAAAATTTGCTAATTAATTTGTAGGGACCATTAGATAGTTAGAATTTGTAATTATAGTTAGAAGATGAAGTTAGTTAGTTGGAGGATGAAATGGGAGATAGATAGATGGGGGAAAATATAATTACTCTAATTATAATTAATAGTTGAATACCTGTTTGTTAGAAGAATTAATATTGTACGACAAGAGAAAAGGTAAAAATAACACATGGCCCCACATAGGTACATAAAAATGACAATTAAATTACAATGAAAATAAGGTACAACATACATGATAGCACATGCAACATAGTGAATTGCATAAAGATAAACCACCGGTACACACGCAACTTAAATTACATGCATGATATTATGAAATAAAGAAAAAGATTATAAGATGATATATAAATATAGGTGTATTCTTAGCTTAGCGCAATCCATCTAGTTGTTACATCATAAAAACTAGTTAAATCGTCTATTCTGTTTGAGGAGTTGCTAAGAATGAATAGTACTAGAATTACTCGTGAAGCATGCTATGAGTATAGAAAAATCGAACTCAGAGATAGTCTCCAATCTTTTATTAACTTTCTGAAAGATATGAATATAATTGGAAAAGCAATCTTGTTTTGGCATTCTTTGTTAGAGCGAAAAAAACTTTTATTCTTATTTTCTTAGAAAAAGACGAAGAAGGGTGGACTAGCATTTAAAGGAGTTGTATATTATGGTTTTACTATTCATAAATACTGTCAACTATACAGCTTGTGCACACCCATGAATTAGACGGAACTATTGATACAGCTCCTGCTCAATGGTTCTGTCTCAATGACTGCTACATCAATTTTGTATAAACCTTTGTATTGTTTTGGATGAAATCATAAAAATAAATGTAAAATTAAAATTGTTGTTGTTATATATAATATATCAGCGTTATTATTTTTATGTTTTTTCTTATTATATTAATTATAAGTAATTATAATGTTTTTTTCTTAATATTGCTGTTATATATATTAATGTTCCTATAATAATTATATTTAACAGTGAATAGCACTGTTATATACATTTGTCGTTTCTATAGTTTTATACGAATATGTTATTATATATACTAATAGCAATGTTACTTAATGTTGTTATATATATGTTTTTATGTCATTCCTATCATTGTGATTGCAAAATACCGTCCATACATAAAAAATGAAAAAATCAATGATGCCTCCTCGGCTGGATAGCCACGGAACTGTATCACACGGGTGCTCTGGTCTCACATCTTCCAGCCTCTCGACGTCGGGGAGCCACAGTAGATGGTCCCGCCTTTGTTGTGTTCAACCTGAGATTGCCAACAAGAAACTGAGACATCGATGTAATATATATCTTCACTGATAAGGTTGTTCCAGTCAAATGACTCGTCAGTGTGATGACACGCATGGATCCCTGTAATATTGTTGTCCATATCGATTGGAAGGCCTGCCCTAACGAGCATGGCTCGATGTATATGGAGATGCTTGGGCAGTGAGGGTCCTCCATGATGTCGCAACATATCTCAAGCGTGAGCTAGCCGTGATGACCCAACCAATTGCTTGGGCAGTGAGGCGTATTACCCGTCGGGGGCAGGAAATTATGCTCCCAATTTTTTTTAATATATTTCATTTTCCTTTCAATTTAACCTCTATTTCAGCTTCAAAATCAAATTGTGAAATTTAAGTACAATCACATAGTATTTAAAACCTTAATTTATATAGTTTCTACAAATTTTTATTGATAATTTCTTTTTAGATAAAAATAGATTAACATTTTAATTTTAAATATTCACAAGAGATTTCTCAATCTGATATATTTTTAACTTGTGTTCTCCACCCAAGAACTAACTGTTGATTTTATTAAGTTCTGAGGAGAGATTGGATTATTTCTTAGAATAGTATGCGGAGATGTTATTTAATTGTATTTCTTTTGTGTATTGATATTGATCTATATTTGATAGATCATTTCTATGCTCCATTTATATTACAAGGCTATCAACTATTTTTTTTTTCACGTTGGTGTATTTTCTGTATTTGGTACGCACAGGTCCCGAGGCCCATATTGCCTTTTTCCTATTTCTAAATTACAAAAAAGGACATAGACTTTTGCTTGATTAATCCTACCCGCTTGACCAATGATGAACGATTGAGATCAATTTTCCAATTCTTTTTTGTTTTCAACATGAACAACGTAAAAACTATTCAAATCGTTTATCAGTTTGAAGAGATACTAAAATGAATAGTATAGTAGAATTATTCGTGGACCATGCTATTTATAAGATTAAAATATTTTCCAATTTATTTTCAAGTTGAAAAAAAATAAAGATCAACACTGGCACAATGTTTTTGATAATTTATAAGATCATATATAAAAGATAAGAAGAAAAAAATAAGGCTGCATTAGTTTCTCATGACTATGTTAGAAAACTAGCTAGTGTTGTACGTCTCAAACTTGTAATATTTTCTTAATTTTTGAAGATATGAGTATGATAAAGCAATCTTGTCCGGTCATCCTTTGTTAGAGTCTTAGAGAGAGAAAGAATATTATTATTTGAAGGAATAGTATATATGGTTTTCTTTATAAATATTATCAGCAACAGCCTGTATAAAAAAATAGTAGAAGTCTAAAAGAGTAAAAGCCTAATAATGAAATGTGTACATGTAGAAATAGGTTAAAGTTCAGAAATAAACAGTACATTTATCTTCTATTTTGCTAACCTAAACCCTAAATCCTCAACCTGAAATCCTAGATTTTGCAACCTATAGACCTATTTCAAACCGTAAATTGTACAAACATCCTATAGACACATTTGTCATATAATTTATAACTTTTAAAAAGGTGCAATTCCATCTAGTTTGTGGAGTTTCTTAAACAACGTAAAAAATATTTAAATCGTCTCTGTTTAAAGAGTTGCTAAAAATTAAAAGTACTAGAATTACTCATGAACCATGCAATGAATATAGAAGATTGTAACTCTCAGATAGTCTCAGAAAAAAATGATGTTGTATTAGTTTCTCATGACTATATGATATTAGAGGAGGGATCCGATTACCACAATTTTGAGTTCCCAAAACTAATTTTTACATTTTCAAGGTCCAAATCGTCAATCCAAACTGTTCAACATGATCTCCACAATAAAATGTGCTTCCAGATCAATTTTACATTTTTTTGAATTTATTTACTATTTATTAAGATGGGTACAAAATTCAATGGTCTGAATTTGACTAGTTTTTGTAAAATACTTAATAAATAGTAAAAAATTCAAAAAAAATGTAAAATTTGATCTGCAATCACATTTTATTGTGGAGATCATGTTGAACAGTTTGGATCGACGATTTTGAAAATGTAGAAAATGGTTGTGGTAACTCAAAATTGTGGTAATCGGATCCCTCCTCACAATATTAATCTAATGTTGTCACAAACTTGCAAAATTTTATTGATTGTTTGAAATATATGAATATAAGAAAGCAAATATTTTATTGATTTCTTAATAACCGCTTGATATATAAAAGTAAAGATGAAAACAAACAAACGCCGGAAATTTTTTTTTTCATTTGAGTGAGGCTATGATGTTTACAATATACACTTATTTAATTTGTTTCGATACAACAATGGTTGAGTGAGTTCACATTTTCATTCAACACGTATTTTGATACAAATCCGTATTATTAGTAAATAAAATATTTTTTTGTTATTAATATTGTAATATATATATTAAATGTTCTTATTATAATTATATTTAAGAGAGGATAGTATTGTTATATACATAATTTGTCGATTCGATCTTTATTTTTATACTAATATGTTATTAAATATACTAATTAATATTGATCATTGTTGTTTATGGTTGTTATATATATTGTTTTATTTTATTCCTATCGTTGTGATTCCAAAACATGAAAATTATTTGAAAATCATATAGTGCAAGAAATGGTCAAAATAATAAAACAAGGATGACAGCATAAAAGTACGATACTGTCCATACATAAAAAAAAATTTCAACGACCGATGCTTCCTCGGCTAGATAGTTGGGAACTGTATCACATGGGTGCTCTGGTCTCACATCTTCCAGCCTCTCGACATCAGGGGGGTGCAGTAGATAGTCCCACCTTGTGGTGTTCCAGGTACGTGAGATTGTCAACAAGAAACTGAGATGACTCATAAAATTGTTCCAGGTACATGACTCCTTATTGTGATGACGTGCATGGGTGCATGGATGCCTGGAATATAGTTCTCCACATCGTTTGGAAGGCCTGCCCTATCGAGCATAGCTCGATATATATGGAGGTTCTCTTGGTCCTTCGCAGCATATCTCAAGCGTGAGCTAGCCGTATGACCTTTGCACTGGAGTGGTGTCAGGTGTCATGTGTCATGTGTCAACATCTCTAAGGTGAGGCGCATTACACGTCGGGGACAGGAAAGCTCTCAATTTTGTTTTTAATATATTTCATTTGCCATTCAATATAACCTCTATTTTCGCTTCAAAATTAAATTGTCAAATCTAAATACAGACAGTATTTAAAACATTTATTTAGTTTGCACATATTTTTGTTGACAAGTTTTTTTTGATATAAAAAGTGGTTTAACATTTTAATTATATATATTGATAAGAGATTTCTCAATCTGATTTTGAACTTTTGTGTTCTCCACTCAAGAACTATATATTGTTTTGAACACATAAAAACTATTTTGAAAGATATGAGTATGATAAAGCAATCTTGTGTGGTCATCCTTTGTTAGAGTCTTAGAGAGAAAAAGAATATTTTATTATTTGAAGGAATTTTATATATGGTTTTCTTTATAAATATTATCAACAACAGCCAGTATATGCCAACCCATGCATTAGTCATGATCTGTAGTTCTTTATAAATATTATCAACTGCTAATATCAAACGGATTAGTGTTGACTTTTTATTGATAATTTTGTATACGTCGAATTATAGTATTCCTATTGAAAAACGACAAGAAGTTAGGTAGAATACAATTTGAAGGAGTTGCGTGTGTGTGTGTATATATATATTGTAGTTGGGTACAAAATTCAATGGTCTGAATTTGACTAGTTTTTGTAAAATACTTAATAAATAGTAAAAAAAATTCAAAAAAATGTAAAATTTGATATGGAAGCACATTTTATTGTGGAGATCATGTTGAACGGTCTGGATCGACGATTTGGAATTTCAAAATGTAGAAATGATTGTTGTAACTTTTTTGTAACTTGATCCCTCCTCTATATATATATATTGTAGTTTTCTTAATAAAAAATATTAACAACAACCTGGGCCCAGACATACCGTGGATTATCATATATATGCTTCTCGATCGGAAACGTCACCATGTTTGAATTTTTATCGTGATGATTTAATTTGTACATTCAATTATGTAGTATGCGTTAAATGAGTTGCTACAGGGAAATTTATTGGATAGGAAAAAAACAGAGCTGCATCAACTCCTGTTTGAAATTTTATCGTGATGATTTAATTTGTATATTATCTCACTTTATCTCTCACGTTGGCCCGTCGGGGGTCCAGTCACTGAATTATGAACAAAAGCACGAGTTACCAAACTAAATGATCATTCCTTCCTTTATGCTTAAAGTACGAGCTCAGCTCCCAACTCTAGTTTTAGTAAATGCTCGAGCAGACTGCACTAGTATCAAATTCAAAAAATGATATCTCGTTCTGGCGATTTTTTTATATGGAGCATTCAAAAAATGATATATCGGACAGTAGCACAGATACCATGATGTGTAACATTTAGGGAAGCACGTTTTGAAAGGAAGCATCCGTGGTCGGAAGGGAGAGGCAGCAGAATGGGAAGGAGAGAAAGACCAGATGCAGCAAGGGTTGGGGTGTAGGCGCAGATTTAGGATTTTTGTCAGGGAGGGTAATACAATAGCGAATCGGGTTTAAATAGCTAATGAGGTCAACACCATTAGCTAATCGGTTACTAGATAAAAAATAAAACTTATAATTTCTAATGTTTTAACTTTTAATCCTAAATAATATCAGAATTCATGAAATTTATTCTAATTTTAATTTTAAATTTAACCCTAATTACAAATCAGAATTCCAAATGGGGTAATTAAAATTCCAGAGAAGAATAAAGTTGATACGGATCTATAAATCTCCATAAAAATTCAAAATCTAAGAGGGCAACTGCTCCCTTATCTAAACACCTTTCTTCTTCATCATCGCCATGTAAATCTTTTGAACTCTTCTACATGATGCAAAACTTCCTTTTCGTCATTCCTCACGCCAAGGATGATACCATTAGCTCGCAGTAGTCTAACATATTTTTCTGTATGTAACAAGCACATCATGCATACAACATAGTCTGTGAGAGGGAACCACAACACACATAATTTTTTTTTTTATAAAAATAAATATTTTGTCAGAAGAACATAGATTGGTTTTTATCGATCTCACATGAAGGATACCAAACACGGAATCAATACATGGATTTCTTAGAAGAAGAAATTTTAATAGTGATCTTGGTCGTCATAGAAAATTCGGATTGTATAGAGATTGAATCAATATTGATTCTCCATGTAATGTATGGTAAGATGTCTCCCTACCTCTTCATCTTTCTTTCTTCTTCTCTCTCCGCCTGATCTTGTACTCTGGGTACCTTTTGGTAGTCTTAGAGAGCGGAAGAAATCTTTATAATTTATCTTAAGAAAAAACAAACATGAAGTAGGGTGGAATATCATTTCAAGGAGTTCGAGTTGTATATTGTTATTTTAAATAAAAATATCAACTACAGCCTGTTTCGTTCGCTAACATGCAGTGCTTGTATATAATCAATGAACACTCAAGCAAATTGGTTTAATTAATACCATCAAGGGGTTTAGTATTCCTTAACTAAGGTTCTTTTCTGGTCTTCTTATAGTGATGGTAAAAATTAATCACATAAAAAAAGACAAATGAATATATTGCATTGAAAAAAAAGGTACAACATACATGATAGCACAACATGTTCAGTATGTGGGGTCCACCATCTTTTATTAGAAGTTATAATAAAATTTCAGAATTTATTGGTGCTATTATTAATAAGCAGGGTTCAAATGTGCCTCACATCCTTATCTCCATTTTTATAGTCCAAAAAGTTGATTCGGACCACTCAACATGATCTCCATATTAAAATGTGATTGGAGACCAAATTCTATATTTTTTTTTAGATAGGTACAAAATCACTGTTTTTGGTCCATAATCTTTTTAAAAATAGTGATTTTGTACTTACCTAAAAATATAAAAAAAATCCAAAAATATGTAAAATTTGGTCTCCAAGCACAGTTTAATATGGAGATTATATTGAGCGGTTTGGATCGATTGTTTTGACTTTGAAAGCAGAAATAAGGATGTGAGACACGATTAAGGCTTGAAAGGTAGACGACATTCGCAACCCTACTCATTATTAAATGTATATTATGCTTGTACCAGACTTGACTGGTATCTAACACAATCTAGGTTTCAATGGCATAATCTATCTGGACTTGATTATTACCCTTTAACACTATTCCTTTCCAAATATATTAAAACCATTGGAATGAAACAGTCTCAGGTCCCTTGCTAACATGCACCGTTTGATTCATATCAAAAAGCCCAGATCGAATCTGATCTTGAGCTGTGAATTGTCATTTTACCTCAACTGGAGGTTCCTGATTAACTGGGATCTTTTGATGATTATTGGGGTCTGAACCAGCCTAGGCAGGGTTCTTTCACCCGTTGCATGAGTGTCTGATAGTCTCTGATCTATCTTTCAGCTCCCCTTTATTCAAAAGAACAAGAGTCAAGGGGAAACTCTGTTGAAATCCACAAAGGAGAATAAACAGTTCAAATGAAATATAAAAATATTGTTTGTAAACTGCTGCTGAAATCCAACAAGTGCAGAAAGGCACCTGAGAACACCACAAATTTGAAGCTCCGCCCCTGCTCAATTGCAAAAGAAACCCTCACGGTTTTCCGACCAGCAAATAAGTCCTTTGAAACTGCAAACTTACCAATTTCGCCACAAAATTCCTGGAACTGAACTCAAGGACCCAAGATTTACATAAAAATTCCCTCAAATTCCTGAAAATCACACAAAACCCTTTCTGAATTCCAGAAATGTCCAGAAAATTCATATATTATCCGAGTGTCTAGAAAAATCACAGAAAATGCCCAAAACTCAAACAAATCATAAGAATTATCTAAATGCTCAAAATTTATATAAATTGTTCAAAGAATCGGAAAATTCATGCAAAATACCATCCCTTTCGGTCCAGAAAATTCATATTTCTGTTTCGCCCCGTTATAGCTTTCGACTCGCTAAGGCAGGGGCTTTCTTTGGTATCAATACATTATAAAGATCAAGTCAATGTAAATGTAAACAATCAAATAAAAATTCACAAAAATATGGGAAGATCAAGTCAATGTAAACAACAAAAAAATACGGATTTAATCACAATTAATATTGTATGTTACCAGTAGAGAATGCCTGTTGTTTGGTTTTCAGTAAACAGTAAAGCCCCTAAGTTTAACTATCTAAATCTAGTTAATAAATTAAAAGCAGCATCTTTGCTATTGACAAAAATGGAACATTTTATCCAAATACCAGATGCATCTCATCTCCAGTAAATAAAAATCAGCAATGAGATTCTTTGATCCCATCGGCCTTCTTCAAAAGAAAACCTAACAGATGCTTTTAATCGGTGCTACAATTGTTAAAATCAAGCACAATTCGTGCTTGATTTAAAAGGCCATTGGAAGAAACGAATAATTTACCCTAGAAAATATAAAAATGAAGGCATGTAAAAAACTAACCTTGACAGTTGCACCATCACACATTCTAGAGAAGGTCTTCTTTTTATACTGGGCCCCACCTGTATCATTTCTCAAACCAGACACAACTGACGAACTAGGGTTAGGGTTTGAGTTTGGTTCAGAACCCTTATTGGGTACATCTTTGATACCATCCAAAACTTCACTGGTATTATACGTACCTATGGTTGTATTATCCTCAGTAACTTTGCCTTCTCTTGGGATTTTTATAACAGACCCAAGTTTAGGCCTTTTAACCGAAACAGAAACAATTTCCTCTTTTACCTTAGTTGGTTCATCCAAAATAGACTCCTCTTTCATTTGGTTCATGTAAAACAAGTTTGCCTCTTTCTTCACTGATACCACATTTTTGAACTTTGTGAAACTTTATGAAATTTTCTAGCGCCTTTTGTAGCAATATCAACTCCAAATCCACCACCACCAAGTTTTTTTTAATCGTCATTTTGCACGTTTTCGGGTACAACTTTCTCTGACGCCTCAGCTATTGGTTCACTCTCTTTTTCTCCTCTCTGTATCTTGTTCTCTTTATCCTTTGAAGAAGATACAATGTTACTATCAGCCGCCTCAAAATCCGTGCTGTCTCTTCTTTCTCTCTCTATTCGAAGTCTTTTACTCCTACTAGGACTTCTACTCCGATCTTCTATGGCTTCTGCCTCACTCTCTTCCCTTGTACTTGCTACCAGTACTAACTCTACCCTTTCTTACTTTTGATTTTCGTTTTTCGCTTGTTGAGCAACTACTGACAGAATAATTCCTTGAGTAAGAAGAAGAGGTAGGCGAGATGCTGACCTGGCGAGGCCTCTTTCTAGGTTTCTTCTTTAATTTTTTTTCAATTTACGTGGCTTCTTCCTGCCACTGTCAGATGAATCAGAAGAGTAACTGCGCTTCCTTTTCCCAAATGTTGATTTCTTCAATCTGATTTTTTCCTGAAATATAGATCCAAAATGCAACCAATACTTGAATATTTCAATTAGACACCTCAATTACAGAAAAATTATAATTTCAGTGCAAATAAGGCACTTGAAGAAATGAAATCAGACATTCAATCAGATATAATTAAATCAAGTTGATTGGACAGCAACACATTCAATTGCTTCAATTTTTTCAATTAGGTTTTACTTTTTGAGTAATAATTACTTAAAAAAGATATTTGTTTCCCTACATAGACACGTCAATAACAGAAAATTATGATTTGTAGCGCAAGTAATTAAATCAAATTGATTGGAGAGCAACTCAAGACTGTAACAAGAAGCTCCACAGTGAGAAAACGTAATAAATCTTGAATATTGAACTAAACTCAAGTATTGATTGCAAGAAAGAAAAAGAGAGGAAACCTCGTCGGAGGGTTTCTTTAGGGATTTGGCCTTCATGAGAAAAATCGTCAGCGGTTAGTTGACCTACGACGAAAGCATAGACGGGTAGTGGGATTGAGAAGAGAGAGAGAGAATCAATAAAAGAATTATTATTACTGGGGGGCAAATAGGAAGATAATGAATTGGGGATAACAACGTCGAATTCAGATACCTGAAGTAACTCAAATTTTGAGTTTGGATCTGCTCCGGCCGATCTTTTTAACACCTCAGATCGAACGGCCAAGATGTAATCTAAAATATTATGTTACCTTAGAGGATTCTGATCAGATAACAAAGCTGAGACCATGCTGCTTCAATTCTTTTTCCCTTTACATTTTTCTTATTTTTTTGTAAAGTGTCAAATTTACCTCTGATCAAAAGTTTTAGAAGCAGATCCGGTCCGGTCCATTCATGGAATGCAAAAGTGGGTTGGGCCCAGTGAGGAATTCTTGGGCCTTAATTGATTTATAAATTAATTACAATTAGATGGGCCCATAATGGATTTCCAATTCTAGTTAAGAGATTTAGCATACTGATACTGTTTGGATTAGTGAATTGCAACACTAGCTTTTGGAATTTTGGTACAATTAATGCTAGGTGAATTTCTTTTGGGATTTTGATAACTTTTTTTTTTTCTTTTTATTGATTGAGTAAGGGTGTCAATGGCACCCTTTTATCCGTTTATCCGATCCGTACCGTATTCGAGAAGACAGGTACGGGTAAGATTTTTTTTTCGTAAACTTATCGGTTACGGGTATGGTTAAAGATTTTTTTTCGTTATCTAAGCGGGTAAGGGTACGGATAAAGCATATTTCGTACCCGTTACCCAATCGGGTAATTATAAAAAAAATTATAAATATTATATATATTAATAATCATTGAAAAGAATACTTTAATTAGTTTACTTGCTCTTAGAATGATAAAAAAAAATTCAATAAAGTACTATACATGTATGAAATGAATGTATATGTTTTAATGTTTTATTTAATAAATAATAAAAATAATTATTATATTAGTATTACCCGTTATTTATCCGCTACCGTTTCGTTATTCGACAATCATAACAGGTAAGAGTAGGGTACGGGTAAGATAATTTGTAGCGGTTAAGGGTAGGGTACGGATAAGGAAAATTTGTAATGGGTACGGGTATGAAAATGCTTCCACCCAACCCTTACCGTACCCGTTGACACCCCTATTGAGAAGTAGTCCTAAAAAAAATCAACCTTAAAATTATGGATTGCTGAAAGGATAGATTTATTGAATATTAGCATGGAGTAATATAACTTTGGGAGAAACACTGAGGAAGTATATACCCTCATAAGAAAAGTTCAAAATTAATAAAGAAACATTTATACATAATTAATAGTTGAATACTTGGTTTGTTAGGTGAATTAATACAGTACGACAAGAGAAAAGATAAAAATCACACATGGTCCCACATAAGTACATAAAAATCACAAATGAATTACATTGAAAATAAGGTACAACATACATGATAGCACAACATTGTAAATTGAATAAAGATAAACCACCGGTACACACACAATTTAAACAACAAACATGATATAATGAAATAAAAGAAAATTAAGGATACAAGACGATTTATAAATATAGGTGTATACTTAGCGTAATCATTGATTGTAGTAGCTAAGCATACCATATAAGGTTTGAAGAAAAGTAAGGATAAACAATAAGATGCCGGCAATGACAGAGATGGTGATCCATGGATTGGAGCAGTAGCGTTTCTTGAACTCTGCATAGTTTTTTTCTATACTGGATCTATTGTTTTCATGGGCTCTCATTTGGAACATCAACTCGACAAGGTCATCCGACACAGGGATATCATTGGAAAGTAGTATAGTTTTGTACCCTTGTATAGAGCTCAAAACATCCTTTTGGTCCCTTAGAGTTGAGATGATACGTTTGGCTTGCAATAGTGTAACATCTTCTTCTGTTTGTGCCAATTGCACAATGCATGCAACATAGGCTGTGACGGAGAACCCACAAACTATGCCGTACCCCCATTCAAATGCTAAAAGATTTTTATAAATTTCATTTTCGTGTATAAAATGGTTCCAGGGTGGTAATTGGATCACTCCAGATAATATCCTCTCATAGAAAGTCACGTCAAAGCCACTGTCGTCATGCTTGTTGAAAACAGTTGCACATAATTGCATGTCTGTTGCACTAGGAATATCGAAGCTTCTCATATCAACAAATGGATTTATTTCATGAAACTTCCCTTCGGGGGTTCGAGACCAATGGAAGATGTGTAGTAGATGTTGGAAGCCATCTTGGGGGACGGTAATGGTATTATTATGCAGTTTGGACTTGGGCACTCCTAGATCGATGAACCAAGAGACTGAGAACACAAGTTTGTGGATTGGGGTATTAAGCTTGCTGCTTAGGTTGGAATGCTCTGTATATACAGCCTCGACAACAAACCACGGTATCTGGTAGTCCATGGTCAACATGTAACGCTGGATCCCCACTCGTTCACCTCGTATAAACTTTTTTAATTTATTATACTCATTGAACATTTGCATTTTTGTATCATCATTTTCGGCAGATCCAATAAAAATTTCACATAGTTCCAAATTATATGATAATGAAACCAACGCAAATATTAAAAAGCAACTGTTGGCCAGTAGGTATTCTACGAAGCGTTTGCTACTTTCAGCACGAAATTGTTGATCGACCCCCTCATAGTAGCTCCATAAGTCATCTTCCTTCTCTTGTAATTTTTCAAGGTATGATTGTACGTTGAGATTATAAAACCGCTTCATAAATGCAACAAATTGCCACATGTTGGTTTCAGGTAAGAAAGGGACGTTCTGAAAATGATCATCCAAACATTTCCAATTACCATATATTGATGGTGTTTTTTTAATTGATGGTCTGGTTGGTGGTATTTCTTCAGTACTGTTGTCGAGGCGAGCTTCTATGTTCACTACCCAATCTTTCAATTCTTGTGATGCGGGTGATATTTCATCTACTGGTTGTACGGCATCATTATTACTCATTCTGACCCCCTTCCGGCTGATTAATCCACAAACAACCTCAAGCTCTTCTGAAATAATATAAAACGTGATTAAATATTATTAAATATTGATCATTTTAGATGCTAATTGAATAAGCATGCAGGTTAATCAAAAGTTAAGCGTTCATTAGATAATTTGTTGCTTAGTTTTACGTGAAAACTGATCAATTTAAACAGGTAAACCAACAATTAATTAAGCACCGAAAAGTGAACTTTTTTTTGAGATAGCGAAAAGAGAAGTTCATAAATAATTCGCACTTAAATAACAACGGCCATGCAATAGCAATATGAGATGACAGATTAATTATATATATAATTCATCAGACAATGAGATACCTTTCTTTTATTAGACTAACTTAAACTTCAGTCACATTTTTGTATGTAATATACAAGTACTTGTAAATAATAGTATTTTCCGTTTTTACCAAATTGTAATAATAAATATTTTATTCTAAATATTAATATGCCATTTGACTAACAGGAGAAGCATTAAGCCCTTAAATTTAGAATAGCTAAAGATTTGAAATGTAGCGTTTAATCCTAGATAAAAATTGTTACAAATGACTGACTCTGCCTAACACTATATAAACTACAAGTCAGATCTTCATTTAATTTTAAAATTGAAATTAATCTTAGTAATGGATAATGGCCTGAGTAACCATTTACTATGATCTGAAAACGTAGAGAAAAAAACAAAGCAAATAATAATTTAATATAAAAATTATTATTTTTATACCATTATTTTAAAATGTAAATTATTAATCAAATAAAATGATATAAATTTTATATTAAATAAATTGATATGTTGGACAAATTAATGTTATCATAATTAACCAAAAAAATATTATATAAAATTTTGTAAAATCAATGTAATCTTAATAATAAAACTTATATAGTTATACGTATAAATAAACAAATTATCATATCCTTATCCTATAAGCTAACAAAAAAATTAACGAACTATTTTTTATTTTTTTACTTGATCATACCCATTTTATCAAATACGATATAAATCTGGTAAACAGATAAAAAGATTTCATTGACATTCTAGATAAACAACAAACACTCAAAATAAAACATTGTACATACCTTTCAAATGAGAGGACAGGCCATATATATAATTAATCAGACAATGAGATATATACCTTTCTTTTTAGACAAACTTAAACTTAATCTATTTTTCTTTTCGCCCAAACAGTGTTATTAAATATCTCAGTCTAAACATTATTAATTTGCATTTGACTAAATATAAGATTTAAGCCCTCGAGATATATAGTTAAAGATTGAAGCGTAGCATTAAGCCTACATATATAAAAATTGATACAAATGAGGCACTCTGCCAAATATTTAAAACTAGAAATCATATCATTATTCAGCCTTAAAATGATCTACACAGACTAAATCTTACTAATAGATAACGGCCTGAGTAACAGATCTAAAGTAACCATTTACTATATATGAGATGAAAACGTTGACGAAAACAAAGAAAAAAAAAAAGGCACACATTCTCTGGGATATGAAACTAACAAACCAATGAGAGGATCCACTAAGATATGAATCACCCAGTCACGAATTGGAGAAATAAAAACTAGTATGAAATAAAAGGTGCTGAGAATAATTAGAGAGGAAATGTAGAGAGAAGTACCAAAGAGGAGATCAGCAGTACGCCTAGGTTTGTCTCTACGGCTCTTTCTCCAAATGACGACGAGGCGAATTAGAAAACTAAATCTGAGGCAGGAGAAGACTACTGATCCTCTGCTTTGCACTCTTAGTCTCTGTGTAGCAAGCTGTACTGTAGATTAATAAATTACACATTAGGTCAACGGATCCAAAGTATAATTAGAAGTGACTAAGCCATTTCTATAAATAAAAATTAGTAATTTCATTTTTTTTAATTTTAGTCTATTTTATATAATAAAATCATGCTATCGTAATTTATTTAGCTAGTCAAATCTCAAATTTATTTGTTTCACTCTGTAAAGTGAGAAAAGATCCCATAATTTGTTTCATTCGTCTTCTTAAACAGGAAGGACAAGAAGTAGGGTGAATATCATTTGAGGGAGTCATATATTGTGACTGATCAGTAAGAGATCTAAAGTAACAAATTAAACAGGAGAAAGAGTCGTAGAGACAAACACAGGCGTACTGCTGATAGTGTGAGTTCCAAACAATTCAGTGTTGACTTTTCATCAACAATAATGAGTTGTTACAGAAATCTAATAGGTAGGAAAAAAAAAACAGAGCTGCAACAACTCTTGTTTGGGATGATTCCCAGTGGTGGATCTAATATTTAGCTAAAAGTGACTAAGGCATTCTTATGAATTTTAATTATGTATATTGAAATTTAATGATTTTTTTTTACTTTTTGTATAGTCCAGCTTCTCTCAATAAATAAAAAATATTTTGTTATAACCTTGTAGTTAGAATTCTATTTTGTAATTGAGAAAACTGGAGTTTAAATCTCACTCACCACATATTGTGCATTTTAATTTTCAGCCACCTTATCAAAAAAATTTAATTCCGCCGCTGATGATGCGTAGAATATCTATCTATATATGTTTCTCACATTGGCACGTGTGGGGTCCAGTCATTAAATTATGAACAAAGCACGAGCTCCCAAACTAAATGGATCCATCCTTCGTTTATGCTTAAAAACACGATCCAGCTCCCAACTCTAGTTTTTATAAATGAACCAGCAGACTTTACAAGTATTAAATTCAAAATGGGTAATTTTAAGTATACTTCTCAAAAACTTTAAAATCATATATTTTTTCTTCTAAAATTAATAATATTTCCTAACTTTCATGGTTCCACTGCATGACAATAAGCGATTGTGAGGAAAGTGCAGTAACTGCGTATTTCATAGGTCAAGTATCAATAATATTTCATAGGTCAAGTAATTTTAAGTATTGTTACTAATCAAGTTTAGATTACAAGTATTGATTTCAAGAGAGAGAGAGAAGAAACCATAGATGGAGAGTGTGATGGAGAAAAGAGAAAGAGAAAGAGAAAGAGAAAGAGAAAGAGAGAGGAATCAATCAATCGAATGAGATACAAAAATAAAAAAATTGTCATATACAATTTTGTTTTATCAATTACCATCTAACGAGTACGAAATAGCTCTTATCCATATCCTTATCCGATAAACTAACAAAAAAGTTTCTTAACTATATCCATACTTGTTAAATTAATGAAAAAAAATTCTTACTTGATCATATCCGTTTTATCAAATACAATATGGATCGGGTAAACGGATAAAAACGTTTCATTGATATCCTAGATAAAACAACAAACACCGAAAAGAAAACTTCGTAGATAATTCCTACTTTAATAACAAAGGTCAATATAAGATGACAGATAATATATACAATTAATCAGACAATGAGATATACACCTTTCCTTTTTTAGTCTAAATATTATTAATAGTCATGTGACTTGATACACGATTTAAGCCCTTGAGATAGTTAAAGATTGAAACATAGCGTTAAGTCTAGATATATAAAAAGTGTTACAAACGAGACACTCTGCCTAAGATAACAGCCTTAAACGATCTACGTACGCAAATCTACTGCAAACTAAATCTTACTAACAGAACGGCCTGATCAGTAACAGATCCAAAGTAACCAAAACAAAAGGCGCACATTATCTGGTGTAAACTTTCACAAATAACAATTTTTTTCCCAACACAACAATATTCACAAACAGATATAGGAAACATACATACACTGAAATTGATGAGAATTAGATAGAAAATGTATAGATAAGTACCAAAGAGGAGATCGAGGAGACCTGTCTTCCTCTCTATGGCTCTTTCTACAAATGATGAGGGTGCGAATTAGAAAACTATGGAGATTTATAGTGGCCATTGCATGTCTAAAGTGGACCACTTGCCTCTATATATAAATCCGTCCACTTGACCACTTGCCTCTATATATAAATCCATCCACTTGGCCACTTGCCTCAATAAATCGTATACACAGAGAATATAGAAAAACTAAGGAGATCCTCTGCTACGCATTCTTACTCTCTCTGTGTAGTCTAAACCGTGCTAAACCGTTCTAAAACGTGGCGGTAGCCAAGTCTCTGTGTAGTCTGTGTAATCTAATTAGGAGTGGCGGTGGCCAAGTCATTCTTATGAACTAAAATCAGTAACTTTACTTTTTTATAATCTTTATAATTATTTATACTTTTTTGTCTATTTTATAGAATAAAAATATATTTTTTATAATCTATTCAAAATCTCAAATCTAAAGTGTCTTAGTTTCGTGAAATTAAGAATATATATATATATATATCATAGTTTTATTTCATTCAGCTTCTTAAACAGAAAAGACAAGAGGCGAGTCGTGGTGTAAATTATGATTCTTTTTAAAAGATTTCAAGAACACCCTGTGATCAAGCAGCCATGATTAATCCATAGTTCTCGGAAAGGACACCATGTGTGACAGCCTAATATCAACTGCTAATATAAAAAAAATCAGGTTGCCTCTTTATGACCACTATTTTTCAAGCAGTCAAAAAATGTTGAAACATGAATGCATTAAAATTAACTTAAAAATATTTTTTTGACAAAATTTTAGAAAACGTAAAAACATAAAAACATTTTAAATCATATCAGTTTGAATAGTTGCTAAATATGAATAGTAATAAAATTAAAAAATTACGCCAATCACAGGCATGTTATTATATGTTTGAAACATATTCCAAAATTTTATTTTGATGTTCGAGAATGTTTAGACCAACACTGGCACTTAATTTGGTTTTGGCAATTTGTATGATCTTATAAAAGATTGAACTCTTTAGAAAGTCTAAGGAAGGAAAAAATGATGTTGTATTAGTTTCTCAAACTTCAAATATTTTTTTCCTTTTTGAATGATTAAGTATAAGAAAAGCAATCTTGTTGGGTCATTCTTTGTTAATTAGAGTCATAGAGGGCGGAAGAAAATTTTGATTGTTCCTCTTAAACAAGGACAAGAAGTAGGGTACAATAAAATTTGTAGTAGTATGCATATATTATGGTTTTCTTTAAAAATAATATCAACAACCGCCTGGGACCACCCATGAGCCGTGTTTTTGACAGCGTAATATCAACTGCTAATGTATATCAAACAAATCATATTGGTTGGCTTTGTTCCAACAATTAGTTTATGTGTGATAGGGCCATGTTCCACAGGCCCTTTACTTGTTTTAATTTGGGCCATAGAAGACTGGGATTCGGACCTCTCTAAGAGGCCAACCCAACGTCGTATGAAAAGCCCAAAGGTTCACTAAGTCGGGGCCCAATACAGCGGCCTCAAATCACATAGCCCTAAAATAGACTCATGTCAACCAACATACGGGATAGCCGTGGAAACGGCTAGCTTAATGCCCACGTCCCAGTAACGGTAAACATAACTGCCCACGTTTTCCATAAACGCCCGAGATGGCAGTTATGGTTGGATTATATAAGGCAGTGATTCCCATTAGACAAGGGACGCAATTTTGGACTGAGGGAGAGATCACACAGGTTAGAGTCCGAATCTCTCACAACTTTTCCCGAGTTCTTAACTCTATCCACATCTCAGCCTGCCACCCTTTGGCACGGCGAATTCAATCCAGTTCAACTTTCCATACGGCCTCATCTTCCGAGATATGACGTATCAATGTGAAATGAACTGCTGCAGGAAATCTATTGGGTATATATGAAAATAGAGCAGCATCAACTGAAAAGATCTATTTTCATGTGTTACACATACTGTCTAGCTGCAGTACTCACATTATGTATTTAATGGAAATTGTTCACAACGAAGTTGATCAATGAACCTGAAACCTAGCTAGCTCTATATATATCAATGTGATTCACATAGTTTGCACCTGATTTGGACAGTTATCAAGCAAGTTCTACCCGATTGCATTTGAAAATCTTGGTAATTACCGTTTTTTTGAGATACTATTTGTTGTTTTTTGTTGGATTAAGTCACTTAAGGTAACTACATTGTATTGAACCGAAATCTTTCTATAATTAAATACTTGTATTGAAATCTTTTATATAGGCTTAAAGCATCTTCTGTTAAAAGAATGAATCTTTACAGCTTGCACCTATAAATGTTATCAACAACAGCCTGATCCATTGTTCTGGACCTTGCTTATATAATAAGATCCTTTGAATCCGCCTTTAATTTATATTTGACATCTATTAGTTATTAAAACAGAGCTGCATCAACCTGCTTAGAATGATCCACATAATATTTCCCTATGTTTCTCACATTGGCACGTGGGCGGCTAGTGTTCAGCCAATAAATTATGAACAAAAGCACTAGCTCCCAAAGCAAAAAAGGAGCTCCCAAAGCAAGTTTTAATATATGCACGAGCTGAATGGTACCAAATTTTAAAAATAATAGGATTAAGTTTACGAATATTCTTCCAACTAAATTTATTTTTTTATACATTCATCCTTACATACTTAATTTTATCTAATTTAACCCTTAACTTTTAAAACTCTTTTCTTTTAGTTCATTAGGTCAAGTTTGGTTGTAGAGCAAAAGGTGGAGTAAACTCCTTCCTCCACACTTAAGTTGTCAAACAAGAAGTAAAATAGAAATAAGATGGAGTCAGAGATGAGTTAATCTGGAATAAATTATTGCACCTTTTTAGGTGGATTAACTTACTCCACACTGACTCCACTTGTAGAGCCCAACGTCATAAGCAATTGTTCTTTTAACAACATCTTACTCTGTCATCAATTGGATAATTTAAGTCATGACTTCAACTACAAAATGAGATGTAAAATACAAGGAGTAACATATAGTAAGCAATTTAATCCTCATTAATTTTACTCCACAACCAAATATGATTACACAATAACTATGGAATTAAATGTCTAGTTAAAATAATAAAGGACAAAAATATTCTTTTTTTTTTGTTAAGAATTTGATCAGTCTCCTTCTTTTTCAGTGCTCTCCCTTGTTTTTCTGCACCGTCCCCTTGTTTTTCCGTTACACCAACAGGTTTTCGTGCCTTTTGATTAAAACACATTTAATTTCTTTCCACATATTTGTAATTACATTACTAATACGATTAAAATCAAAATGTTGTGTAGATTCGACTATTACCTGTCGGATCAGAAAAGGTTCCAATATTTTTTTTTAAATTGTGAAATCTAAATACAAATACCTAATATTCTAATATTTTAAACCTTTTGATACTTATATATATTTTTAGATTTCGGCTACTATGTCATCGGTGGCATTGCGCCCTACAAACCACCAACTTAAAAAACATATAAAATATGGTTCAAATAATGAATTGGAACATCCGTGGCATTTCTATAATTTCTTATTAACTTTTTAATTTTATTAGGTTTAAGATTTATTTACAAAAACTTGACAATTTGTATAATATTTTTCAACCAATTAAAATAAGTTCGAAAATTGCTTCTAAAGTAGAGCAAAGTTAGAGTGTGATGTGCTCAACAAGAGGGGTTGGTGAGAACAACTCCAAAAGTCTATCATACTATCTTCCAACGATGAATCCAAACAGTTGAAATCCATCTACTTCATGTGTGATGCATGTACATGAAAACTTTTTGATGTTTCGAATTCATTTAGTAAAAAATAAAGCAGTAAAAAAAATGAACTGTTTATAAGTTATTTTATAAGTTGTTTTATGTATTTATTTTTCATTATTATTTTTTACTGTTTGATCTTGTACTGAATGAACTCGAAACTTTCAAAATTTTGCATGTACATGCATCACTCATTAAGTAGATAGATTTCAACGGTTTGAAATCATCATTTAAAGCCAATTGCTGATTGACTTTTGGAGTTGTGCTCATGACTAGCCTCTCTTAGTGAGTACATCATACCCTGTCTTTGCTCTCTAAAGTGCATGTAACTACATGAAGCTGACCTATGGAATTATTATTATTTAGGTATGGTATTATTTCATAATGCATCAGTTGGCTGCTAAATTATTTGAAATCAGGTAATATTATTGTTCAATACAAAATATCATTTGGAACATTTGGATGTATTGGATTTCCAATTTAAGCTCCATCAGTGAGATGAATTTATGCTTGTACAGACCAAAAGTCCAGGTACGAAAAAATTATTTCTCTCCGAAGAAATTCCAAATTTGTTTTAATGAAAGTGCTCCTTATTACTGAATGATGTGTTGGTAATAGTAAATTTGTTTATTTTGTAACAAATGAATACCAACAATTCAAATAACTAACTTAAGTAAATCCAGAATAAAAAAAAAAGTTTTGTTATACATGATTAAACTAAATACAATGGATGACATCTCTTTCCTTTTTCTTGATTGGATATATATCACAGAAGACATTTAAAAAAACTTTGAGACAGGTATTCAATGAGAAGACTCCTTGAGAAGACTACACTTTTACTAACCTTAGCAAGGAGAATAATTTGAGTAAATTAGAAAAAAACTTGAATGATTGATGCTATAATTTTCTAAAAACGAAGGTAATGTGCACATTCCCATGTGCAGTCACTAACTCTTACCCTTATTTATATTTTAATGATCCTGCTTTGGAAGGAATCTAACTTTTATGGTTAGGTAAAGGCGAAAGTCAATATTAATTGCTCCCTACTTTTATGAGTTGTCGTCTGTCAGTCTGCCGAGATTTTTATTAATATCCAAAGTTTAATAGAAATTAATATTTATGCTCAGAATCTTAGGATTTCGCCAAAAATGTCCAAGCCGGTCATTTAATGTTGTAATATTTTCTGTTTAGCATTATCATGATAATTTATTTTATCTGAAAAATATAAAAATAGTACCATAAAAGCACACATACAAAAGAACCGAAATATAGGATAATCCAAATATACCAAACATAAATAGTATACCAAATATAAATAGTACAAAACTAGCGACGATACAACTAAAACGGAGAGGGGGACCATCGCTGAGGCGGTACTCCGGCGTTCGTCCGGCGCTCGCGCGGCCAGGCTCTGTCTCTCTCGGTCTCCACACTAGCATCGGCGTACCTGAGTATCTGCTCGGCGGTATCCCATCTGTCATCACCCGTGGAGACTGTCGGTACTGGCGGAGGTGTACCGAAGATAGATGCGGCGAACCCAGTCCCAAAGGCAGGCTGAGTATGAGACCCGCTACCACTAGCCTCTCCATCATGCGGCATCTCTGTGCCATATCGGGGTACTGGCGGTGCCGACATGAAATCCTCCTCGTATACCCCGAACTCATGGAGACTGTACGAGAGGGACTCGAGATCAGTAGTATCGGTCTCCTCAGGCGGTGGCTGTGGCGGCATCTCTGCCGGACCCTGCAATCATACACATAATTTAGTAAATTTGATCTGAATGAAGAAATTTACTAAAACCTGACAGATACTGAAGTATGACATACCTGAGTCTGAACCGGACGTCCATGCTCGTCGTACCATGCCGACCACCCAGCGTTGGACAATACCCAACGATGGTAGTCCCACTCTGGATGCGAATCGGGGGAATGTGGCATCTCATGTGCTATAATCGGGCCCGGGTCGGGCTCGGTCGGATCTATCTCACGCCAGTTGATGTTCTCTCCGGCGTCTCGCAGCATCGTGATGATCTTCCCACCGTGCCCGGCATCCTCAACCCAATTCGCATTTTTCTTGAGGATACGACACTCAATATATCGCCAGTTCTTCTTTCCCATCACGGCATCCCATGACGCTACCTGGCGAGCCCATTCAACGACAAAAGCTGAAATTTTTTTTTGTCAAATCAAACATTGATGACTATTCAATTAGGACAAAAAAATTTAGTTTTAGGTGCATTACCTGGCGAGCCCATTTGATGCCGTTGGAATGGTAACCATCATCGGTTTTGACCATGTCGCGGAGATGGGCACCATAATCACCCTGCAGATAGACAGTGGCCATGCAGATCTGCATGTACCAAGTATCGTACCTCAACTGGGGATCTCCCTGGGTCTGAAAGATGGGTGGTCTAGTCCCGGTTCGTTCGCCCTCGGCGGTTCATCCTATAAGGAAGACGTTAGTTGCAATACAAAACTATCAAGTCATATGAGGTATTTGACAATAGAATACGACTTACTTATGCCGGTCTATGAACGTGGATCTCGGCAACGATGGATCTGTTGGAATGAACGGCCCTAGTCCAAACTGACGGAGTACCCGATCTGGATAGTGGAGCGCCACTACCCAGAAGTGTATGAGTGGACCTCTGTACAATCACATATCCTGCTCCTACTCCTGGAGACACATCCCTGACAAGAGCTCCTCCGCGTACAACTGATCGTACGGCCTCCACTCAACAAGATCGGCAGGCAAACTCTGAAGCTCTGACCGGACTGGCCTGATCCCAATGGTACCACCATGGGTCCGATCTGAGTACTGGTGGTAACCGCATTTTTAATATCAAAATATATGTTGATTGGAGACACATAACCAATGGTTCTCCTGGAGACACATCCCCGGCAAGAGCACTTCTTAATTACATAAAACAGTTGGTGAAAACAAGTCTAGGGTCTCAAGAAATCCTACATAACAAATCACCAATTGTTCATTAAAGAAAAATCATCAGTGAAAATGGACCATCATTCACCATCGGTTTATAGAGCAGAACCATTGGTGATAGGTGAATATTCATCAGCCGTTCATCTTTTTGAACAATTGTTGATTGATTGATACCAGTATTCACCAATGCTTCATATAGAAGAATCCTTGGTGATTGATGTATATGAACAGTTGATTTTTTGTGTCTACTTCCACCAATTGAATCTGCACCTATACCAACGATTATTCTATTAGAACTGTTGGTGAAAATGAGTATCTTTCAACGAATGTTTGTTAGAAATTAACCGTTGGTGATATATTCGATTTATTTGTCAATTTCACAGGTAGGACAAATAATAACTGTTATATACAACACTACAATAATCTGATAAAAAATGACTATTGCTCATAATAAGACCACATATATCGCTATTTCTGAGGATATAATTAATTCCGACCAGAGTATCCGCAAAGATACCAACTCTGTTAATCAATTGTAACCTTGTGAATAAAATATATTCTTGTAGTGCAATAATAGTCGGAGATTAAGTATAAATAATATATTGTAATATTTATCCACAATGCAATCAATACTTCAATATTTCAATTAGGTTTTACTATTCCGGTAATTACTAAAGAAATTATATGCAAAGATATTTTGTCACTACATTGAGTACACCGCAATAGCATAAAATTATAATTTCGGGTGCAGGTAAGGCAGTCCACAAAATTAAATCACGCATTCAATCAGATATAATTATTTGAAATTGTGTGGAGAGCAAGACAAGACTGTGAGAAGAACCCCCACATTGAGGAAACGCAATGGAGCCCACTTGCAGTCAGTTCTTGCAAACGACCGAAAATGTCTTACCACTGATTCAAATAAATCTTGACAACTGAACTAAGCTAAAGTTTTATTACTAATAAAGTTTATATTACAAGTATTGATTGCAAGAGAGAAAGAGAGAAGAAACCTCGTTGGAGGGTTTCTTTAGGGAATTCTTCTTCATGACCAAATTCGTCGGGGCTAAGTTGACCTACGACGAAACCATAGACAGAGAATGAGATTGAGAAGAGAGAGAAAGAGGAATCATTCAAATAAAATACAAAAAATAATTTTTATTAGTCCAGAGGGCAAATTGGAAGATACTGATTTGGGGATAACAAAGCCGAACAAGCTGCTTCAATTCCTTGCCCCCTTTCCATTTTGTAATTTTTTTTTTGTGTGTGAAGTGTCAAATTTAGCCCTGATGAATGTTCTAGAAGGGGATCCAATCAGGTCCATGGTGGCATGAAAAAATGGGTTGGGCTCAGTGAGCAATTCTTGGGCCTTTTCAATTTATAAGTGAACTACAAATAGATGGAGCACAGAATGGATTTCCATTCCAGTTAGGGGTTTAGCATACTGTCTACGTATTATAATAGCAACACTGGATTTTGGATTTTGGTACAATGCAAGCTCAACTTTTGTTTGAACTAGAGCTATGCTGAGTTTTTGTTGATAATCAGAAATTACATTTTGTATGAAAAATATCACAATACAGGTTGCAATAATTATGTAATGATGCATTGGGACAATAGCATGATTGAAAGACGAGATACATATGTCAGGAAGCTTGGTCTTTCGCTAACTTCTTTCACTCAATGATACCCTTTACTTTTAGAACTTCCCTCCGAAATCCGCTTGCCTATCCCAGCCATACCAAAGAAATCTATCTTGAACAAACACATCCTCTCTTTCAGCCGCTTCTTGCGAAAGAGTAGTTTCTATAAAAAGCAATGTACTCTTTATAAGAAAAGAGATTCCAGTTGGGAGTTTAAAGCAAGGCACCGAGCTAGACTCTCTCATGTTTCCATGTGTACTCCGTCAAAATTGTTGAAAATAATCCAAGTCAGCAACAAAGTGCAAAAGAAATACAGTTTCTAGGAGTTTCGGTTTAGGTGCAGTTTTTATTTCTGTTAAGAATTAATTATAAACTGATTGTAAACTTAGGCAGCAAGTTTTCTGTTTAGATATGTGCAGGAAGTAGTGGGTAGTTTCTACATTTAGTTTGTCATGTAGTGAGTTGGTTATAGGTTAGTTATAGCAGCGTTAGTGGAGTTAGTGGGGTGCAAACCATCTTAAATACTGTATCTTTTCTGTTGATGAATTAATGGAGTTGTGAAAGAAAAATTCTGCTGAATTCTGTTTCTGTTTTTTCCGAAAACTCCCAACAAAAATATAAGAATAATTTTGAGCATGTCTAGTGCCACTTAAATGCTGGTAAAACTAAAATAAGTCCTTGTGTCACCTTGTTATCTTTTTTTTTTCTTCTTTTTATTGATTGAAGAGAGGTCATAAAAAATATCAATCTTAAAATTTTGGATTGATTAAAGCATAGAGTTATTGACTATTGGCTTGCGAGTAAATTAAATAATATCAGAAATTAGCACTTTGGCAGAAACACTAATACCTCCTCACAAGAAAAGTTCAAAATTAATAAAGGAAGATTATAACATAATTAATAGTTGAATACTTGTTTGTTAGATGAATTAAACTGTATGACAAGAGCAAAAGTTAAAATCACACATGGTCCCTCATTGGCACATAAAAATGACAAATGAATTAGTTATACATTGAAAATAAGGTACAACATACATGTATGACAAATGTGAAAATAAGGTTAAACATACATGATAGCACAACATAGCGAATTGAATAAAGATAAACCACAGGTACACACACAATTTAAATTGCATACATAATATAATAAAATAAAATAAAATCAAGGATACAAGATGATATATAAATATAGGAGTACACTTAGCTTGGCGCAATCATTGTTTGTAGTAGCTAAGCGTACTATATAGGGTTTGAATAAAAGTAAGGACAAACAAACAGATACCAGCAATGACAGAGATGGCTACCCATGGATTCGTCCAGTAGCGGCTCTTGAACTCTTCATAGTATCTGACGGAAATGCTTTCATGATGTGCCCTCACCTTCTTGGACAAATTGTAAAGGTCATCTGACATATGAACATCATTGGGAAGTATAGTTTTCAACTGTTGTACAAAGCTTAAAACAGCCTTTACATCATTCCCAGTGCTTGGGACGATACCATTTGCTTGCAATAGTTTAACATCTTCTTTGGTTGTTAACAAGTTCATTATGCATGCAACATAGGCAGTGATGGGAAAACCACAGTCCGTGTAACCTCTTTCAAATCTTAAAAGATTTTGATAGATTACAATGCTGTATTTGAAAATGTGGAAGGGTGATATTTGCATTACTCCAGATAATCTCTTGTCACAGTAAGACACATCAATACCGGCATCGACATGCTTTTTGAAAACAGTTGCCGATAATTTCAAGTCGGTTGCACTAGGTATATAGAAGTTGCCCATGTTCTTTGTAGGTTGCAATAATGATCTCGTTTCCCCCAGATACGTCCCTTCAGGGGTTCGAGTCCAATGAAACATGTGTAGTAGATGTTTGAAGCCACCAGGGGGGAGGGTACCGATACCGGTACCACCATGCAATTTGGACTTGTGCACTCTCGGATGGAGGTCGTCAAAGCATGAGAGAGCAAGTTTGTCGATTGGGGGTACGAACAAGCTTGCTCAAGTTGGAATGGTTTGTATATATACCCTCGACAATAAACCACGGCACCTGGTACTCCATGGTCAACATCTGAAGTTGATCACCATAGGGTCTTCCATTATATGTTGGTATATATTATAAAACTCTATGGACCTTTGATCTTTTGAATCCCTCGTTTTCTCTTTTGTTCCACTCAAAATTTCTATGACGTTCCGAACATTTTGGAATAAAAGAATGGCAAATACCAAGATGCAACTATTGATCAGTAGGTATTCTAGGAATTTTGTTTGTCTAAATCTTCATTAACATAAAAAAAATAATCGTTCTTGTCATAGTAGCTCCTGGCAAGATGTTGCTTCTCTTTGATGTATTCAAGGTATGAACGTACGTTGAGATCAAACCACCGCCTCATAAATGCAACAAAATGCCATCCACTGAATTTTTGACTTGCTGAATGATACTTATGAGGTACGTCAAAATAAACCAAAAGTGGAACACCATTACCAAATATTGATGGCTTTTCTTCACTGTCTGTTGACGCTTGCAATGATTCGGTGGGAATATCGGGGAACTGCAAGTTCTGTAATTTATCTCCAATGTTCACAACCCACTCTTCAAATTTCTGGGCACCATTACTCATTTCTGACACTCTTCCCGATATATCCACAACAAGCTGTTCTGAAAATAATGTGGAAGGTGATTAAATAGTTAACACAGATATGTTAATCGAAGGAGCTTGGCAAAACAATACCCAGGTTAATGGAAGTTAAACCTTGATTAGATACTTTGTCACTTTCACGAGGAAACTAATCAACTTAACTGTAGAGGTAAAACTAGGGGTGTCAATGTGTTACATACAGATGGGGTGGAGACATATTCATACACATACCCATATCCATATAAAATTATCATTACATGTTAAGTATTAAAAGATAGCGGGTAACAAAACGAATAATGAGTAATTATCAAATAAATTGATAGCTTATATATTTAATTAAAAAAATATAGCAAAATAGATATATTAAATACATCATGTATGTAATTAATATCATAAAATATAAAAATAATACATCACGTACGTACATCATGTACAAATAAATAAATAGATATATAAAATTGTTGTATAAACCAAACTAATCATGATATTAAAAATTATATAGTTATACCTACAAATATATAATTATCATATGTAATTTTATTTTATCAATTAACCTAATAGTAAAATGGTACGAAACGGCTCTTATACCATATTCATATCAGATAAGATAATAAAGAAATTTTTTTCTTATCGGTATCCATAACTCATTAAATTAACAAAAAAAATTCTTGCCCATATCCGTCTTATCAAATGCATATGAAACATATAAATAAATGGCTTCATGGACATCAACAAAATTACCACTGTAAGGAGAACTAATTCAAACAAGAGGAGGGTTCAAATGCCTCCATTTTAAAAATCTTAATAACTCAGAATTTAGAACTTAAAAGTCAAAATAAAACCGTTGGATATGATCTACATCATTTTATCTATGCACGTGTAAAAAATCATGACATTTCAATTTTGTTTTAGTTGTCATCAAGAGCTTGTAAAAAATGTACCAATGTAGATAATTCCAGACATTGATTTTTCAACTTATTGATTCACAGAAAAACAAAATTGAAATGTGAAAATTTTTTATGAGCACAGAGAGAAAATAACATAGATCACATATAATGGTTTTATTTGACTTTTAAATTATAAATTTTGAGTTATTAAAGTTTTTAAAAATAGAGGTATGGTGGAGGCACAAAAATGAAGGCATTTGAACCCTTCTCAAGAAGAATATTCCAACATAAATAACAAAGGCTATAGCAATATGAGATGACATATTTTATATATATATATATATATATAACTATGAGATTCCTTTCTTTTCTAGACTAACTATAATTTGAGTCACATTGTAGTAAGTAAATTACAACTTATAAATAATATTATTTTCCATTTTGAC